>JAAGNO010022647.1:0-51183 GCA_033439905.1 Ceryle rudis | reverse complement strand
CGGCGGAGGGGCAGGGGGGGGCGCGAAGAGAAGGAAAAACTGCTCTCATGCTGGTTTAGTCACCCACCAAACTTTATCACATTGTAAACACTTCTAAATTAAAAGAAAAGAAACAAAACAAAGCAAAAACCAACCAAACAAAACTGCAACAACAAAACAAAGGGGTGAAGATGCTCAAGGACCATCAGCAAATGGATTGACTCAGATGAGTTTACTCCTCCTACCAGAAGATAAAGGTTTTCACAAACAGAAATTATAGGAGGCAGAGTAATATATGTAAGATCTGTGCATGTGCTTCTTATGCTGATTTTTTTTGTCCTTTACCCTGTGCTTTGCAAAAAAAAAAAAAAAAATAGAAATGCTTTGAGTGGAGGATGGTATTCTTTTACTCTTTCTAACTAACTGTCTGGTCAGAGTTCCTCAGGCTGAGAAAACCTGCAGGCATCAAAATTAAGTGGTCCTGCTGTATAAACATAGGCAGGGAACTGTAGAATAATGCCCAGAGAGTCGATCTGATATTCAGTGAGATGTGCTTTGCACCACTTGAAGAATCAGGAAGGCCAGTCCATGTCCCAAGGCATCTGTGCAGGTGTAGTTAGAGAGGCAGAAAGCACAGTTTGTTACTGAGGAACTGGAAGCCATTTCTGAGATTTTTCACTTCTTTTTTACTCTCTCCTCCCCCCCCCATGTAATCTCTGAGACTATAAAACATGATTCAAAATGCAAAGGGGAAAAAAAAAGTCTTGAAAGCTTTACAGATTTTTGTACAAAATTGTTGGTTGCATTTAGACTTGCTGGAACATTTCAGTTCCTGTATGTGGGACATCAAAAACCAAGCAAAAGCATTCCTCTGTAGCCCTGTTTGAGGGAATACAGTGTTTACCACCTCTGGTGATTGCTGCCTAGCTTGGATGAAAGGGGAGGCAAAAAAGCAATGGCTGCAGAGTTCTGCATGCTCTATCTTATCATCATTATAGACAGGTCACTAGTGGCAAGTATTCGCAGGATATTATTGCCTAACATCTCTAAATCAAACAAGGCTGTGTCACAGAAATGAGCTAAGAGGACAATTTCAAATCTGAGTAAAGCCAGAGGTTTGGTTTAGATAGGAGGCTGATACTGCTGGAAATGCAAAACTGGTTTGGAGCTGAAAAAAGCAGAATTTTTGACTTGAACTGACTGAAAGTTTTAGGGACTAACAATTTTAATTAAATTTCTGCTGTTCTGGGAAGAGCTTTAATGAGATGAGCATTTTTTTTTTTTCTTTATCTATACCAGTGCTGAAAAATGAACCCATTCTGGTCTTGGATATAGTTCATTTTTCGTAGGCTTAATAAGGAGTTCATATCATGGGACCTTAGTGTAAACCCATGATTTAATTCTGTGTGATTCTGTGGGGTCTGGGCTGTGGGTGGGATAACAGTTTTCATCAGTTTTATTTCAAAAACCTGCCAGGCACCGTTTCACATAAAATGTCCTATGTACTGCTGGGCTTGATTTGTCCACGGCATCATCAGAGATGCCTCTGAAAATGAAACCAACCAGCAGTCACTATTCATCAAGCTGCTTGAGGTTTATTTTATATTGTGGCTTTGCTTATCTTGTATTTAGCTGAGGAGAGCCTAAGCCTTAAAGCAGAGAAGGTGCCAGTCCCACTGTAAATGTCCACAGCCAAAATGGACATACATTCAGCCACTGAATCCATTTGGGGGCTAGTACCTCGAGGAGAAATGTAATAAAAAATAGTTTAGTTTATCATGGAAAACATAAACATGGTACAATGGAAAATACCAAAGACGTTTTTTGTTTCCATCCCTAAAGAAGCCTGTTCCTGACCAACCCCCAGGTCTGAATCTTTGTGAAGATTCTAAAGATTTATACGGTTTGACTAAAGTTCACCTAAGAACCCACATTTTGGGCTTCCTTCTTTGAGCTGATGAGAGCCTTCTGAGGATTGCTCATTGCACCTGGAAACCAGACAAATTTCCCTTCTCTGCACTGGAAACTCCTATACTTTTGGCTTGTTTCCCATTCTGCATTTAATTATTTTGAATTCCAGCATGCCAAGCCAAGTTTAACTGCTACTTTCCTGCAAGTATGCTTTATTCTCCAGCTCTCGTGCTGCCCAGCCTGTCGTGGTGTGCAAGTGAGCAGCAGCAGTGTGACAGGGAAGAAGGTTTGTTAAATTAAGACCCTCTTAGTCTCAAAGGAAAAGGGTTACTCACTCTTCCATAGATGAAAAATGACCTCTTCCTCTCCCCTTGCCCCTGAGGGATATTTTCCTGATATAACAACATGAAAACTTGGCAGGCTCCATGTGTTAGATGACACTGTATGTTGATGAAGAACATTTCTGCGATATCTCAGCAGGGGCAGACAAGATGGTATTTGGAGAGCAAGAAGAAAAGAAATCAGATGGGGGGTAGAAGTGGGCTTGCAAGGGTCACACAGGCTGCTGGTTACAGCTCATAACCTGCCAAGACCCACGTGCGTGACACGGGCCTTTAAAAATGTGTGACAAATACCTCAAATGAGGGACCGGCCACCAAAAGCACAGGGGAGGCAAAGAACATAGAATGAATGTGGAATTCATGCCCTTAGTGTATATATAATAATTGTAACCTTGGCCTGAAAAAATTGTTATTTCTGATGCCCTTAAGCTTAAAGGATTAAAAAGTGAGAGCGACAAGACGAGGGGAATGGAGGTAAATTGTTATTCTGAATTAATTTATTTGTTAAGAAATAATGCTTGGGTACAATCAAGGATCAAATCTGTTTGTGTGGAGCAATATACATTCACAGGCGGGGGGGGAATGCAGCGGTTGCCTTTGCAAAGGCACAGTAATCAAACTGCAGCTGAACAGAATTGGATATAAAGTTAGGGGTGTACTTCATAGCAAGGGAGTGGAGAGCTATGTGGCTCTCCTACTAGTAGAGAATAATGCTGCTGACAGCAAATACTGTTGAGATAATGGAATTTCTTTCTTCCTTTTTTGTGGAGGGATGAATGAGAGATTGAAAGAGATATTCAGATTTTAATATCTATTTAACCAGCTAGATTCACTCCTGCAACAGGCCCATTTACGTCAGATTTCACCCATCAATTTTTTCCTTTTTTATTTCACACACACACACCTACTTTTGTATCTCTCCAGATCTTTCTGTCAGTCAGGTCTGATTGCCAACAAAATGCGTGATTATGTATGTGGGGCGGAAACATTAATTCCCCAAGATGCAGAGTACAGTAGGTAGTCATCTAACTGCAACTTGGGGTTAACGCATCCCTTTTAACTCTCTTCCATTGTATTTTTAAGGGAAATCATCTAAGCAAGTGGCAACAAAATAATCTGAAGGCTCTGATTTAGAAGTGGCACAGTGACTATTAGTTTGAAGCCCGCTGTGTGGGCTGGGCTGGGGAAGTGCCGCCCTCCGATCCATGGTGGTGGCAGCGGGCTTTACTTGTTCCCTGGCACAAGCAGGGTGGCAGCTGGAGGTGGCACAGCTGGAAGGTGGGATTGTGTTAATGCTTCTTTTTTATTTACAAAAATACCCACTCTGGTTGTTATGAAGCAATCACCACAAAATGCTGCCAACGCAGCTCCAGGCTCTGGGACCCATCTTGCTCATGGAGGGTTGTGCAGGGGTACGTCCCTGGCAAGAGCAGCTCAATGTAGAGGATCGAGGAGTCTCATCACTGAGCAAAGGGAGAAGAAAAAAAATCACAGATACAGTTCATGTGAATTTCACAAGTTGAGGAAACCACTTTTTGCTAATAGTTGCTTTAACAGATGTTGATGAAGGATTTTGTCCTGTGAGGCCCCTTCAAATCTGGGTAAGGAATTGGTAGTTGAGGTTTACACATTAGGATTTCCTCAAAATTCCTGACATTTATCAATTGCTTTTGACATGATAATGGCAAATTGAATTTTATTTCAAGTGTGGTTGAAAACCAGATGAACTCTTGCTATCCAACCACATCTGTTGTTTGCTCCTTCCAGAATAAATATTGCAGTGTCTGATGCTGAAACAGCTGGAAATCTTGCATTCATGTGTTTTCCTTGAGATGAAGTGTGTCCTGTGGGTTTACCTGGTGACACTGCTTGCGTGCTATTTATTTAAGATGGCTAGCTATGGAAAAAAGATACTCAGTGCAAGACTTCCAGTGCTAGTATTTGCCAGCCTGGATATTTAGAGTAATGTGCCTTGATCACTTTTACTTAAATGTCTCCAGGTAGATTCAGTGTTTGCAAGTCGTGAATATTTGTACTGCCGGTGGCTTTCTATAGGATACAAATGAGAGCTCTCTGACCAAACCAGCTCATCTTGACACAAAGTAGCACAACAGGAGCTTAATCCAGGTGCCACTTCAGAATAAGTAACTGAAAAAAATTGCAAATGAGGAAGAGTAAAACATGTCTGTTTCAACACCATACAAAGTTTTTGTTTTGATAATATTTTAGGTGAATGGGGTCATGTGTCATGTAGTCATCCTCCCCCCAACCCCGACATGACAAACTGTGGTCTAATTTGCTATCACAAATAATATAATTTGTTCATTCCAGTTGTGGGGTGGGTGGGAGTGTGGGATAAAGGTGGGGGGACAGAGGTGGAGTGGCATAAACATTTAAACAGTACACAGGGATGAAAAAAGGCACCTTTTGTCTGCCTGGTTCCCGCAGAAGTTCTTGCTTGTGCTGCTGAAGATAGCCTGAGAAGATTAGAAGAGGCTCAGCTGGGGCAAGACAAAGGGAGGCTGTGTAAAGCAGGATCAAGCCTGTTTGCTTAGCAGAGCTCTCTGTCTTCTTGTTGACAGATGTAGCTGGTGCAGTATCAGACCTTGCAGGCTCCTCCTCTGGATTGTCAAGTGACAATGGTTGCGGTAGTAAATGACAGTGTAAAGTACTCTATGAATCCTTTATTTGTTTGGCAGTTGTAGCCTGGGATGGGGATTTAATATTGAATGGACTCCAGATTGTCTAAATTGCAATCACAGTGTTTGTTTAAGCAGTCTGGGGGGACTTCTAAAGCATGTTAACTTTTGCTTCCATCCTTTTCATGTTGCAAAGTATTGACGTAGTTAAAAAAAAAAAAAAAAGGATGAAGGGGATTGGAAAGGAAAAGTTAGCACTGAAAAGACATGAGAATGCTAGCAGTTCACCTTAGATGCGAAGGAATCATCATGAGTTTCAGGTCATTGAATTAACATGTAATATGATGGACAAAAGCCTGCTGTGTGGCAACACCTAAATGAGAGCTTTTCCTCTTGCTGCTGCACTAATCTGTCAAAGAGTACATGGCAGTATCTCAGCTCAGTTAAGTTGCTTTCAATGCCAGATTGCAGCTTGTAATGTCAGCAAATAGCATGTACAGTAATTTGTACTTTGATAGCATTGTGGCACCTAAACCAAACCAGAACAAATTCACAAAGCGAAGCAAGGGACTATGTACTGAAGCTGTCAAAAACGGCAAAAAAAGTTCAGCTTTCATTGACTCCTATTTCAAAATATAAAGGAAAACTTGATCCCTTTTAGGAGCCAGAAGTACACTGAATGTAGCCTTGCAGCTAAGCGAGCTAGAAAGGTTAGGAAAAAAGCATCCAGATGTAATGAATCCTAACTACAGAAAAAAAAGTGTTAGTACAAATTCGGGGACAGAGAAGGGTTTTCTTTAACAGAAAGAGCCCTTTATTTCATATCATGGCACAAGACGCATGATCATGTTGGAAGTGCTAACAAACACATCCAGTAACAGGTCACTGCTTGTTCAGTCAATAAAGACCCTTTCTTGCTCCATGTTTTCCAGTATCCTGAGCTTCAGGTATCTTTGACAGAGCTGTAAACAATTATATGTAGCAAGGTGTTTGCATGATCTGATAAGGAGGACTTTAATAACCTTGATGCCACATCTAGAGCACAATCCATCTTTACTGCATCAGGATCCTCTGAAGCTCCTCTCTAATGTTACTACCCAGTTCAGCTGCTTTTTCCCAACTACATGCTGATCTGCAGCTTTTTTTGGTTTGGTTTGGTTTTTTGCCTTTTTTTTTTTTTTTTTTTTTTTTTCTTTTTTTTTCTGAATAAAAAACCTTCCAATTCACTACACTGAGCACAGGTCCTGATCTGACCCATCTGGGACAGGGCAAAAGTGTGAAAATAACTTTTTTCCCCACATAATATGTGGTTGCTGAGACTTTAGCCCTGGCAGAGAGATGGCATGTGTGCAGCTTGTCTGAGTCCTCCCCAGTGAGTAGAGAGTCTTGCAGGAGTTGCCTCTCACTTGCAGAAGGACAGGCATAAACACCGGTCTGTATTCCCCGACAGCAAGGAGAGAATGCTCTCATTTTCAGGAGAGTTTCTTTCTCTTAGCACTTTGTTTTCCCTTAAAGCAATCATCCTTTTCAAAGCTAATGGAGTTTTTCAGTGAAGAAAGAGGTTAGGAGTAATGACTTGATGTTTCAAGTGGGATAAGGACCTTAATGTTTTCCAAGGAAATCTTGGCTATACCAGTTTTGCTGATCCTATGCACTTTGTGTGGAAAATACAAAAGCACCCAAAGAAGATTTTTCTATAGAGTTTTCTCTTTTGTTTAAAACCAAGGAAAGTTTTGACTCTTAGCTTCAGGATTAATATTTTTTTGTTTGTTTGTTTTATTATGTACAAATTTAAAGTGTTACTGTTCTTCTCTGCATCAGTGTATGTAAATATGTAATTAAAAAAATGACCAGGTGACACTTTTTTTAAAGGTTTGGTATTCATAAATCACCAGTCACATCATCTGAGCTTGTGCTGGAAGCCCATTTTTTAGTAGTCTATAGTAGCATCAGCTCCAAGAAGAAACTGAGACCCCAGTTGAGAGAAATACCCCTTTGTGTGAGTACACGTTTAAGAAGCAGGCACTAGGAAGACTAGACTCAGCAGCAGATGGGAACTGCATTCAGGAGCTGGATTCAGGAACACATGGACTGAGATCAAAGGCAGAACAGACAGAGTCCTCCTCGGACACCAGCCATTAAAGAAGAGAGCTTAACCCTTGTGATCCCTCAGCTTTGTACTGAACATATGGGCTGGAATACCTCGTTGGTCAGTTTGGGGTCACCTGTCCTGTGTACTCCTCCCTGCAGGTGCGCCCTTTTACTTTCTGGACCCACAATGTGATACACAAGATCCAGCAGGGACCTCGGTCTGCATACCAGTTCTTGGTAGTAGCTCTAAATGTGGGGTGTTATCACTGCCACAAGGAGAGACTGTGAATATCTGCCATTAACTTCAGAAAGTTCAGTGACTTCGAAAAGGCTGAGCTGAAAAGTAAAATCACTGAACAGAATTGTTCTGTTCTAACTCAAACCAGGACAGCCTCAAGAAATTAGTTTTTATTTTGCATTTGATTAACCTAGTCTTCCAACCATGCATTATCAGGACAGAGCTTCCCATGTGTGCAGGCTTAATATACAAAGCTCTCCCTGCCACAGAGACCATTTTGAAGAAGACGCAGAACAGCCCAGACAGCTGCTCTCTGATGCCCACTTCATGCCAGGAAAAATCCTCTGCTCCCAGGTGGACACAGGCACTATCCTGGGCGCTGGGAGAGAGGCTAGGACCAGGTGTCCACTCCCATGCCACTGCAGCTTTGTCCCCCCTGCTGCTCTGTCTGTAGAGTCTCGAGCAGAGTCTCGGGACAAGCTGGTTTGTTTCTGACCTGGGATACAACAAAAAAAGCAGAACTGGGAAGAGACCTGAGGTCTGTATTCATATTTTCAGTGTGTGGCATTTTCATGATTTAGTTAAAAAATGTTGATGGTTTGGGAAGAAAACACAACTCTAGAGGAGAACTCTGGCATATGTCAAGAACTCAACTTGCAGATATATTTTCCCCCGTATGCCTTTAGTGAAGTGGTTATTAAGATGACCAAACCTATATTTTAGTTCTTTCCTTTGCATAGGGGTCTCATGGCTTGAACATTTTCCACCCTGGTCTCCCTGCCATTTGGGATGTGTAGCTGTGTTAGCACATGTATCCTCCAGGAGAGCCAGCAGCTCCTCCATGTGAATAGCAGCAGTGGAGTGAAGTGGCTGCTAATATTACAAATTGCATTTAGTTTCCAATGTTCTGGCTGAATTTCATTGTCACAGAGACACCAGATCTGGTGAAAGTCTGAAGTGGCAGCACTTTGTGCTGGTTTTACCTCACCCTCTAAGGGATATGTCCGCAGGAGGGGGATAGTGATGGGCACCCACCCAGCTGCTCACCTGCCCAAAGCCTTCCCTGGTGGCTGAAACAGGAGTAGGTGCCCACTATCCTCAAATGATAAGAGCAGGACAGCCTTCTGGAAAAGGCACTGCTCTCCACATACACCCAACAGCCCTATTCCTTGCCAAGGGGAAAAAGTGGCTGACAATGTACAAGGGGTGTTTTATGATGCAGAAATAGTAACAGCCATGTGGGCTGGCACTTACCCCAACTCTGGAGATACATTGAAGAATAACTGCAGATACTTTTGCAGAATAAAAATCCCCACATTCAGTCAGCAGCAGTGTGTAATAACTCTCTGGTGAGAAGAAGCATTTCTTTTCCTCCAGGAATAGTGTTTGATCTCTTCCCACTTTCAGCTAGTCTAAGCGCAAAAGTATTGAATCATATTCTGACCGCTGTATTGCTGAAAAAGCCCTTCTAGTTTTATTCCTTGAATTACAAGCATATTGTCTTTTAGCATTGAATACAAAATGGCAATGTCTTTGCTGCTTAATGACAAGGTATGAGAAGCAGAGCTGGTGACTGCTCCCAACAACATGTGCCAAGGGAACAGGATCACTCATCTTGTCATGGGAGAGAAGCATTGCTGTCAAGGAAAAGTAACTTGGAAATCACCACCACCACCACCAGCCATGCAATGGTGAGCGTGCAGGCAGCTGTGGGCAGTGAGGGTTGGTCCATGCCCCAGCACGGACACAAAAATAACGCCAGGGGCAGGGCAGCCAAGATGAGCTTTCCATGCTCTGGACTGCAACAGGTAGTCAAGTCATGGGCAGCTTTGAGTGGAGTTGTCTTGTTTTAACCCTTGTGAAAGACAAATAGCCAATTGGGTTTGGTTTTTTTCCTTTGGTAAACAAAGTAGTTACATTTGTGCTGGGGGAAAGGGAGATGTTCAGAAAGCCTCCCTGTCCATGTCAGGATAACCAAGCAGCTTTCCAATAGCCAAATACCATTAACACTGATGCCTCCAGCACTGTGCAGCTGATCTCCCCAGTCAGCCCCTGCCTTTGGCTGCCTGTGTCCCATGCACAATTCAGGCACCTTCGCTGGGGCTGCAGCTTCATTCACAGGAGCTGAAGACTTATTCCCTCAAAGCTAAGCCCCAGAAAAATACCAGATTGCAAACCACAGATGTTTCTTAGTGACTGAAACACTCTGTGACCAAGATATTCCTCACATGAGCTTTCATTTTTAATAAAGCAAACTGCACTGCCTTGTCATGTGAATTAATATCCTTGCAGCATGGCTTTGTGTATATTCCTTGCTGATGTTGCTTTTGATCACTACTAGATGAAAATGAAATCTCAAATGCTTCAGGGCAGCTGTTAAGACAGATTCAATGAAATGAAAACGCATTTCAGGAAATACCACTGAAGGCAGTTTTTGTTTTAATTTCCAGGGACACAGGGCTCCAATTCCCAGAAGACAGGTAGAGTTGCAGTCAATGAAAGGCACATTGAAAACACACATCAGAAGACTGTCCTCCCAACCCGCAGAAGCGAATGTCGTTTGGAGGCATTGCTGTTATCTCCCTCAGTCCCAAGACTCCTCCTTTTGAGGGCAATATTTGGGGAATACAAGTCCCTTTCTCCACAGGCCTTTTGAAGACAGAGCAGTCCCTTAGCACAGACACACTCAGGGACCACACCCAGGGGTGTAGCACCGTAGCATGTTCTCCTCTTGCTGGTCCCACAGCCTCTGTCCAACAGCCCATCAGTCTGCCCTATCAGTTCTCTTTTCAGGTTACTCAAAACCTTACTTCAGTGACTGACTTTCAGCCCAGTTGCTGGCCTTGCAGGCAGGTCCCCAACTGAAGGCATCACCCATTGCTTGGGGAGTATGAGGACTATACCTCCCACTAAAGTCCTCTTCTTACTCTAATATGGGAAAACCTTTTCCTTCCTGAGTTTATATCCCCACATCTCTGTCTGGGAAGTGTGCCCAGCTGAGGAGGTGGTATGAACCTCAGATAAGGCATGGTGCTCCTGTTACTCAACATGTGTAATTACACAATCTGCCTAAGGCAAATAGTGCCAGACCAGATGATTTATGCTATGTAAATCACTACTGTTCACAATCTGCTTGGTTCAAACCTGACATCAATCAGTTTAGCCTACATCTGAAGAATTGGGTCTCTTCTTCTAATTTAAGCACATGACTGGAATCCACCAAGTCTTGTGGTTAGATCTGGTCAGGAAAAAAATTGTCTTTTCCCCACATGGTCATAGAAGGAAAAATCCATAATTGGAAATCATTTAATTGAAAAAATCAGACACTCTGTTATTGAACATAACTCAGATTAACAGCGACAAACTCTGGAATTTTCTCAGAGGAAAAAAAAAAACTAAACCACTTTAAAATTACATTTTTCCTGTAAAAATTACTATTAAGTGGGGGGGAGTAAAACTTCTGTCCACACCAGCCTCCCCTCACAGCACAGTGGCAAAGGTCTGGGGCCCTGAGTGTCTCCTGCAAAGGTGTAGAGGGGGCAGACACAGGTCTCTCCTCTTGCCACTCCTGCTGGGCCGAGGGGGCTTAAAAGGCCCCTTTCAGATTTTCTCTGGGCATTTCCTCACCTTTCTCCATATATGCATCACAGAACATAGTGGGGTTATGACACACAGTAGAGTTTTCTACAAACTCATGATAATAAAAAGAATAAAAAGCCCAAACTATCCCCATCTGGGTGTCTCAGAAACAGGTTTAAGGAACTCACTGTCTATAGACAGACAGAGCTTACAAAGATGCTGACAAAATCTTACCATCTTGTTGCAGCGTGGGGAGGAGACCTGACACTCCACAGCCCCTAACTAGGTCTCAGCCACCCACATCGCCGTTTTGGCCCAGTTTTGATCTCAATGTCTGCAACTCTCAAAAAACTTACAGATTAGAGAAGTGAACAAATTAAATTTGCTGCCACATCAGCCCAAAAACCTTGCAGCAAGGAAAAAGACCTTGGGCCTGACCTTCGTAGCAAGACCAAATTAAACCCTCTGCCATATGCGAGGCTCACTGGGGTCATGTTTCTATGCACAGACCAGCATCAGTCATTTGCAGTATGAATATAATAAT
Organism: Ceryle rudis; assembly: GCA_033439905.1. Classification (NCBI taxonomy): domain Eukaryota; kingdom Metazoa; phylum Chordata; class Aves; order Coraciiformes; family Cerylidae; genus Ceryle; species Ceryle rudis. The sequence goes on along the minus strand of JAAGNO010022647.1, from coordinate 39,861 downwards.
ATAAATATACTGGAGATGTGATTCAGGAATTAAGGAGTAAAAAATCTTATATCTTCCTCCTTTCCAAAACTGTAGGTTGGGCAGGGAGGAGATAGTGGAGAAGAGTTTCAGTGCCTTTGTGAAGCAAAATATTATTTTGTGTTCATTTTAATTGCCCTGTGAGGGAGCACAACAGCCTGTGTGAGCCTCCTACTATCCCACAGCAGGATGTTGTCTCAGCATAGTAAAATAGAGAAGAACAAATACCAGTCAGATGGGAGTTTCTGAAACTCTTCATCAAGTCTTTCCTTGTTCCCCAGATAACCTGAGCTCTCTTGTATGGCCACAACACAGTAATTTCACCTTTGTTTAGAGCAGAAGATACCAAAATGGAAACTCGGGGGCGGGGGGAACCCTTCCAGATTGAAATCAAAACAAATAGCTTTTCTGCATATTAATAAGGCTCCTGATTGAAAGTGTTCTAGATGCTCACAGAGGAGTATCAACAGTAGATGCTGCTAATTTAAGCCTGGCTAATTAAATGCAAAAAGAAAAAAATCACTCCCTTAGAAACAGCCACATGCAAGATGCACTCACCCAGCACCACTTACTAGATCTGAGTTTAGGGAAACAATCCCGTGGCTTTTTTTTCTCTCTTGCTGAGTGGGTTTTTCCCACCACATGTTGCCTCCAGCACCCTGCCCCTCTACAGAGCCAGCAGCAGAGACTGGCAGGACCTGCAAGATGTCTATGGCTGAGACCAGTCTGGGGCTTCAGCAAGGGGTCACCAATGGTATGGGGCATCAGAGGTGGCTGAGATGGGACTTGTCACTGCAGCAGAGCCTATAAGGACTGACAGCTGCCAAAGTGCCATTGGGAACTAGTCACAGGTGTGCTCTGACCCTTGCCAAGCTCACTGGTAAAGACAGTAAACTGTGCCAGCACCTGAACTGACCCCCTAAGAACCAAACCATATATCACCAATTTGACTACAAGATACTATGGGATATTGTGGCAAAAACCTTGCTAAAGTAGGGGCAAATGTCATCCACTGTCATCCCCTGGCCACAAAGGCTGTCATCTCACCCCACTGCAGCAAGCAATCTGCTTCCCCCCCTTACTGATAACAGGTCAGTAATTTCCCAGAATCACAGAACATTAGGGGCTGGAAGGGACCTCGAAAGATCGTCTAGTCCAACCCCCCTGCCAGAGCAGGATCGCTTAGATCAGGTCACACAGGAACGCATCCAGCCAGGTTTTGAATATCTCCAGAGAAGGAGACTCCACAACCCCCCTGGGCAGCCTGTTCCAGTGCTCTGTCACCCTCACTGTGAAAAAGCTTCTCCTTACATTTACATGGAACCTCCTATGTTCCAGCTTGCGCCTGTTGCTCCTTGTCCTGTCATTGGATGTCACTGAGAACAGCCTGGCTCCATCCTCCTGACACTAGCCCTTTACATTTCTATAAACATTAATGAGGTCACCGCTCAGTCTCCTCCAAGCTAGAGACTCAGCTCCCTCAGCCTTTCCTCATAAGGGTGATGTTCTACTCCCTTAATCATCTTTGTGGCTCTGTGCTGGACTCTTTTGAGCAGTTCCCTCTCCTTCTTGAACTGAAGGTCCCAAATTGGACATCTTTATCTGGACAGAACTGGACAATTTCATCTGACAACAGCACACACAAATTATGTAAAAACTCACAGGGAAAAAAAAAAAAAAAAGCTAAGTGTAAGAGGAAGGAGGGTCATGTACTTGACTGCAGAGTGCTGTGTCCAGAAGGAGTTAGGAGAGTGGCAGCTAGATGCCACTTTCCCCAAGCAGCAGTTTTGATGAAGAGCTATTGCAGGAAAGCTGTTGATGGGCTCTCAAAAAGTCACCGAGAGCTTTGCATTAATGGCTCAGAGGTGTACAGCCTGAGCATCACAGCTGCTTATGTTCACCAGTTCAAAAAGGATGAGAGGAAGAGTCAGATCTGTGACCATCAGTTCTGCGCAGACTGAGAGTTTCTGCTGTCAGGCACTGCCCATCAGGAGCTGCCCTGTGAGATGGTGGCCAGCCAGACCCATTTTCTCACTACCCCTTCAGCGAGTATCCATCTTCTCCCTGAACTGGGTCTGGACTCTGCAGCCCTAGCAGGAAGGAAAATGTCTCTGCAAGTCTGCTGTTAATCAGCACACTTGCACTGAAATGGGAAGAGAGGTTTTTGTTCTTTTATTTATTTATTTTACGGTTATTTATTGTGCCTCTTTAAATTTGCATCCCAAGGGCTTCTGTATGACAGAACATAATAGTATTGCTCATTGTTTTACACATTAGGGAGCATAATATTTAACGCTCATAACAATTTCTATCTTCAAAGTGCCACATAAACATTAGAAATATACGGTATTTTTCCCTGGTTTTTTGTGTTTTTTTTTTTTCCCAGGATAGCTTGTTCTTGCCTGAAGCAGTAGAACTTCTCTTTGTACAACTTCTCTCATGAGAAATGTGGCTTTTCTGTCACCACCTCTGTTACACCAGAGATGCCAGTTTTCTGGCCTGTGATTCAGAGCAAAAGAGACTGAATAAAAGAGACTTCCCTGGCTCCCCCTCTTCCCCATCCATCTGCAGCTCCCATGCACCTACCATGTTCCTGACTACAAAAGTCCAAGTCCAGTGGTCCATCTATTCGTCCTTGAGCAGCCTGCCCTATGCATGTAGGATTAAAACTACAAGATGTTAATTTTTTTTCTTCTTTTCCACTGATGCTTCATTCATGCTGCCAATAAGCTCTTTCTCTGTAGAGGACCAGAGATGTTTGTTGTAACCCACCTCATGACCCTGTGATTTAAGTTGTGACAATGACCCAGGTGACTTGCAACAGGCATGTTTGAACAGTGGTGATCTGCAGAGCTAATGGTGAGGCCATTCATCATCATTCTGGGGATCAAAAGGGCCTTGTCTAGTAAATCTGTACCCTGAGAAGAATGCTCAATATTATCTGATGGAGAAGTATTATCTATCATGTGGAAATATCCAACATATGACTTATTCCAATAACTTTCACTTGTATATTTGTTAGAGTGGAAGAAATACAATCTATATAATCAATGACATATTTTACATGCTATGACCTATTATGACTTCTTGGTCCCATAGAGCAGCATATGAAAAATGGTTAAGAGTTTGGAATCTGTTTTCTTAACACCAGTGATTTTCCTAACTGCAAGAGGCTGAAGGTCTTGCAGGATCTATGAAGTTCTTCCAAGTGTCCTGCAAAAAAGGTCCAAGATAAACAAGCTTGTCTGTTATTCAATATATTTGTGCATATGTTACATTGCTAAAGGGCTTTGCACCTCTGCTGGAAAACAACTGAGATCCCCAAATCAAGAAACACCTCCTAATGCATTTTTGATCCTTTTGCATAAAAGGTCTTAATCCTGCCTTCAATTTTACTGCTTTTAGACAACTGAGAAAGAAGGATTAAAACCACTGTCTGAGTTGGAGACATCACACATTTCCCAACTGTGATTTGTAGCATGATGAATTCTCAAGAAATATCTTAGCTTAGCAAGCGTATTCCTAGAAAAGAATGATTCGGGCTGGATGGGACCTCCCTTGGGTCATTGCCCAGTAGTCATGGCTATGCTATGACATCAGTTTCATTGAAAGGTCTTCAGTGAAAGAAAAATGAAGACAAGTCTGTCATGGTATGTATATCATGCGCTGGATTTGACAAACAGAAAATCCAAAATCTTAGGACAATGAAGCATATAAATATGCCAGTTCAGGGGTCATAGCAAACCACGGTTGCCACTAATTACACACATTTTTCTTCCACCAGCCCCAGCCTTACACACCTCATTAATTTTAATGCACACTTGCAATGCAAAATGAGTTTAGAATAAGTCCTGTTGGTTAGCTGAACAAACCCTGGAAGTCTCAACCCCCAAAAAGTTTCTCCAGACTCAACAGAGATGATCAGCTGTGCTTCCAGCCTCAGCCTCTGCAGACAAGTTGGGGCCTGAGCTTTGGGGAAGGGAGGGCTGGCACTGGTCCTCAAGCACGCTGCTTTGGGAGGGAGGGAAAACTCACATCCAGGGGTTTGTTCTCTCAAGTTAAATTCCCTGCTTATGCACAACTGCCAGGCAAAATGAATTCTGTAGCCCACTTTGAAAGAGGAATAAAACGTGCCTCTTGAACCACCACAGAAGCATCTGTATTTTCCACAGTGCTCAACTGCAAGCCTGTAGACAGCTGAGCAGGAGCTGGGGACCAGTGCTCATACAGGTCCATATGGCCCCAGGGCCTCACCTCATTCCTTAGTGCAGGCAGCCAGCAGCCAGGTGCTTCCCATGGTACTTCAGACAGTGTCTTTTGGCATTTCCTTAATTTTATTTCATGATGGGTGGGAAAAAAGTCATGGCTTATATTTCACTTAGCGCTTTGTACAATCCCTCATTTGCAACAGATGTAATCACAGATTGATTCAGTGCCACTTCTTAGTGACACGTGAAAAACTTCAGAGCCTGATCATGGAGGCACTGAGTTTCATACATCCATGTGCACATCCCTCCTCTTTTCCTGGTTGTCTGCAGTGACAAAGGCCTATAACGTGTCATCATAACATGAGGAAAAGGCTGAGGCACTGAATTCCTTTTTTGCCTCAGTCTTTAATAGTAAGACCAGTTTTTCTCTGAGTCCCAGCCCCCTGAGCTAGAAGACAGGAATAAGGAACAGAATGAAGACCCCATAATCCAAGAGGAAATGGTCAGTGACCTCCTACACCACATAGACACACCCAAGTCTATGGGGCTGATGGGATCCACCCAAGGGTATTGCAGGAGCTGATGGAAGTGCTCACCAAGCCACCTTCTGTCATTTATCAGCAGTCCTGGAAAACCAGGCTGGTTCTAGTTGACTGGAGGTTAGCAGAGGTGATGCCCACCTACAAGAAGGGTTGGAAGAAGGATCCAGGGAACTACAGGCCTGTCAGTCTGACCTCAGTGCTGGGGAAGGTTATGGAGCAGACCATCCTGAGTGCCATTGTACAGCACATATAGGTCAACCAGGTAATCAGGCCCAGTCAGCATGGGTTTACGAAAGACAGGTCCTGTTGAATTAACCTGATCTCCTTCTATGACAAGGTGACCCACTTAGTGGATGAGGGAAAGGCTGTGGATGTTGTTTATCTGGACTTTAGTAAAGCTTTTGACACTGCTTCCCACAGCATCCTCCTGGAGATACTGGATGCTTACAGCTTGGATGGGAGTTTTGCTGGATAAAAAAGTTGGCTGGATGGCCAAGCCCAGAGAGTGGTGGTGAATGGAGTTAAATCCTGTTGGCAGCTGGTCACAAGTGGTGTGCGTACAAGGGCTCAGTACTGGGGCCTGTTCTCTTTCATAACTTTATCAATGCTGTGGATGAGGGAATTGAGAGCACCTTTGGTAAATTTGCAGACACCAAGTTAGGCGGGTGTTTCAATCTGCTTGAAGGTAGAGAGGCTCTACAGAGAGATCTGGACAGGCTAGATGCAAATGAGATTTGAAACATTCCATCTCTTTTAGGGCAGAGGGATTCCTTTGAAAGAAAACCACATCAGCTATGATACATTGCTCTGCCTCTTCCCTCAGCAGGTCCCTGCGGGATTTGAATGTTGTAGTTAAGAGGCAGCTGGTGAACTGCGGGCAAAAGTAACAGACGGTTTTTAAGTAGCATAGGTTGCCAATTCTTATATGCAAAAAGTGGCACCTAGGATCTAATATGAGGTTAAATAAGGGTTCTGACCTTGCCCAGGCTCACAGCAGAAGCAGGTGGATTATTGTCAAGAGGCTTTGCTCCAAACACACACTTTTACAGCTGCTGGAAAGGGGGGAATCTTGCCCACTACTGGTTCCTCTGCATAGCACAGCATCGGGGTTGTTGAGATTCACACTGCACCTCATAAAGAGATGGTAGAAACTGGTCTATTTCTGTTTCTCTGCCCAACCCACAAACCTAAAATAGACTCAGAATAAAGTTATGGCCTTGTGACCCACTGTGGTATGGACTGAATTAAGGTTATCACTGAAGGTAACCTATTGGCAAAGCTAAATGGCTATACAGAATGCACTCAGACAATGCAGAGAGCTGATATAAAGCACTAAACAGCTTTAGAACTGTTAGCAGATGCCACCTTCTTCTCCACCTGAAGAAGGAGGCATTCGACCAGAGCCTGTTCATTCCCTGTGATCCAAAATCCAGATGCAGGGCCACTAACTGAGCAAACCGAGCAGAAGTAGGCAGCAAAGAGAATTTGGAGTGACAGAAGTTCAGAATCGGGAGAGAGGTCATGAAATAAATAATGAGATAAGGAGCCAGGCATCACAGAGCCTGGCAGAGGCTCTCCATAAGCCCAGACGTCACACAGAGCATCAAAATGAGCAATTGCCAGTGGGCAGAACATCCATCACAAAGACACAGTACATCAGAGGAATCTCACAGGTGACCAGGGATAGCAGAAAAAAAGCCCTGCACTGCTACAGGACCCACTCCATGCAGGGACCTGTCACTCCTCCAGCAGAAAAGAGGAGTATAGGTGGTATAGCATCTATATAGGAGTATAGCATAAGTGGTCTTGGGCTTTTTCTGGGAGTCAGTTCATTTCATAGAATCATAGAATGTTAGGGTTTGGAAGGGAACCCCATAAACCATTGAGTCCAAAGCAGGATCACACAGAGCGGGCCACACAGGAAGGCATCCAGGTGGGTTTTGAAAATCTCCAGAGGAGACTCCACAACCTCTCTGGTCAGCCTGTTCCAGTGCTCTGTCACCCTCACAGTAAAGAACTTTCTCCTCATGTTGAGGTGGAACCTTCTATGCTCAAGTTTATACCTGTTATTCCTTGTCCTATTACTGGGCACTACAGAAAAGAGACTGGCTCCTTCCATTTGACACCCACCCCTCAGATATAAACATTAATAAGATTCCCTCTCAGCCTTCTCGTATCAAGACTAAACAGCCACAGTTCTCTCAGTCTTTCTTCATAGGGGAGATGCTCAAGTCCCTTAATCATCCTTGTAGCTCTCCACTGGACTGTCTCCAGTAGATCCCTGTCTCTCTTAAACTGGGGAGCCCAAAACTTGATACAGTATTCGAGGTGTGGTCTCACTAGGGCAGAGTAGAAGGAGAGGAGAACCTCCCTAGACCTGCTGGACACAGTTTTCTTAATGCACCCCAGGATACCATTGGCCCTCTTGGCCACAAGGGCACATTGGTGTCTCATGGATGACTTACTGTCCACTAGGACTCCAAGGGCTTTGTCCATGGAGCTGCTTTCCAGCAGGACGACCCTTAACCTGTACACATGCTTGGTGTTATTCTTCCTCAGATGCAGGACTCTACACTTGTCCTTACTGAACTTTACGAGTTACACCTTTGCCCAGCTCTCTAGCCTGTTCAGATCTCATCGGATAGCAGCACAGCTTTCTGGTGTGTCAGCCACCCTTTAGTTTAATGCTGCTCACAGCATAACTGCAGCAAGAATGCAGAATTTCAAGTCTCAAGTAAGCAAATGTGTATTAAAGTAACTGCAATTATACACAGCCTGCACTCTCTCCCACGGGAGGCTGTGGCAGGTTTGAGATGGACTTCACTGGTAGCAGAATTAAGATAATAATCAGTACAAGCACAGCCATCATTTTGCATTTTTCTGTAGATGACAAAGCCTATGATAGTAAAAAGCAAGGGGCTTTTTAGATTACAGAGCAAAGACCTACAGAGATTTCAGCTACTGTCTGAATAATGGCATGTGATCAAGTCCTTTTGTGAACAAAAAAAAAAAAAAAAAAAGAGAGAGAATTTCCTGCTACGTGCATGTAATTCCAATGCTGTGATATGTTATTTTGTTCACCACTAGTTAGATCACTGTACAGTGTTCAGTCGCACAGAAGGTTTCAGTCAATCAGTGCATTTTTCATCTCATAGAAACACTGGTTTGTGCCTTAACTGTGTTAGGGGCAAATGGCTCTCCAGTCTAACAAAGGCAAAACTAATTTCAGTGCTGTGAATAACCCACTGTGATCAAAAATTTACCACTTCCTTCAATTATACACACAACTAGGTAGCTGAAAAAATAGTTCAATGTATTATGAGTTTGATTGCGTTTACAGGGGGGAGAAAAAAAAAAGTAAAAATGGAAAGAACAGTAGTTTGCCTATCCAAAGGGCAGGGGTCCAGAGAGGATTAATGGGAGGCAACCAGCGCTGCAGGTGAGTACCAGAGGTTGCTCCCTTGATGCGTCTGAATTTGACTGAGAAGAGAAAGGCTTACTGAGCACCTCTACCACAGAAAAGCTGAGGAGCTGAGGGCTGCGAGACTGAAGGTGTGATTACACTGATGAGCAGCCAGTGCAAAATATGATGATTCTTTACCAGATAATTGCAGCTTATTCCACACTTCCTTTCTGAATGTTATGAGGGTCTCATTTGACTGCTGTGCCCAGCTAGGGTAAAGAAATAACAAGTTCTCTAAACAGAATTTATTTTGCAAGCAGATATGCTTTAGGGATGAACCCAGACAATTCCCACGGACCGCATGCAAGGTGGACTCACCATCTCCTCCAAGAGCCCACCCACCTCGAAGCAACCTGATATCCCAAAAAGAAACAGACAGGAGAAAGGGAAGTGCTAAGCACTCACTATTCTTCCCAGGACACTTGCTTACTAGTGTAGATAGAAGAGACCTCTAGATTTCAGAGGGTACCTAGAGAAGCATAGTGCAAATGATTTGCAAGAAGCCAGAAGCTCCTTTCTGCATCCCAAAGCAGAAACTCATAGTTCACTTTGCTCTCACTTGGGTCCAATGATGTGATTCCCCAGAAAACTTCAGTGGTTGTCACAGAAACAGACTGAGACAAAAGTGAGACAAGAAAAAGAGGCAGCAGTCCTGTAGAACAGCCAGACCAAACCTATGCAACAATTGCACAAGTCACTGCGCAGGGAGCTGGGGCCAAGCTTCCCTCCACTAGTTCTCAGGGTGTGCACTGCCAGCCCACCGCTACCTCCTTGAATTCCTTCTGCACAGGCTCGGGTAGTGCTGGTGATTTGGGGGGGGGCGATACACAGGGCATGCTTTGACTTTTGGGTGCTCCAAGAGGAGCTCCAAGACCCAGAGGAGCTTGAAAGGGAAAGAGGCTCTATTCACTGGCAGGGCATACAGACACCTGGCCTGAGGCAGGGTTAAAAATCCATTTTGCACAGTGCTGGAATTAGAAAAATACATATGCACGTGCACAGAGTCTCTTGTAGAGACTGGCCAAGGGCAGGTGGAAACTGGGAGCAGATAGGTAAAAGATGGTAGCACAGTGGCAGAGAAAATCCTTACCTTAAGCTGCCTTGTGGAAACTGTTCAAAAAGATGAGAAGGAAGGTAATGACAATGATATGAGACCTTAGGCCAAGAAATTAGTAGATTCTTTTATCTCTGCTGCATGTTGGAGCTCATGGGAGCTGCCATCTGGTCCCTGCTGCCCACTGGGTGCACATGGGTGAGAAATTGAGGAGTGGACATTGATGGTAGTACTTCATGACAATAGTGAGTGGGACACAGAAAAGGGGGATCCAGATCCCTGGTTTCTTGCCTTACCCTCTAATGAGCAAAATCCTTTTGCCAAGGGCTGGCAGTATTTCTGCAGTTTTTGGAAGCTATGGGTTCCCTGTATAGTCTTGGGGAAATCTAGTCTCCTGTTTACTACACAAACCTCTTCACTGCAAAGTCTCCTTCTCCACTGGCTGTAGAGGGGGTTGGAGGGGGTCACTGCCCACTCAGTGCCAGAAGGCAGAACAGGACACATTCTCCCTTGCTCCTGCACCTTCTTCAATTTCTCCCAGGAAGGTGGAGATTAAGCAGCAAGAGTTGCTTGCGCTCACTTATTCTCTAACCCTGTGAGGGTGCAACCCTGAGACACAGGCCTGAGACACTTGCAATTTGTACTGGACTTTGCTTGTCCACAAAGAAAATGCCAGAGCCTGGGAAGGTGCACTTTTCTCCCTTCCCCATCTGCTTTCACCTGCATACAGTCAGGAGGAAGGCTGTACCTGAAAAATGGTTGTACAGATCTCTTAGTAGCAAGTCCTGCTACTGTTCAGCGTGATCGCTGAGATGAAAAGAGTTTCCATTTTCAGCACTTTCCTCCATGTACACTCTCTTTTAACAATGCATAACCTTTTGCAGCTATTTTGCAAATCTTTTAGCTACTTGTGAGAAAGTGTGATGGACAGATTTGGCCTTGGGCTCTCAGATAAGGCAGAAGGATAAGGCAGGCTATAGCTGATCTCTGGTTGTCCTAGGTCAGATAGATTTAATAATTGCATTTTATTTGATTTGTTCACCACACTGTCAGCGATACCCAAGACAACACATGTGACATTTGTTGTGAGCTGGCCCTTTTTTCAAAAACAATTGGCCTAAATCTACACACATTTAATGGTAATTGCTAGGCAGGCAGCACAGAGCAAATACCTTTTATTTCAAATCCAAGACAAATCAATGCTGGCTGGTTTGTTGGAGCTTTCCTACATTAATTAAGTACCTCTCATGTAGCATTACATGCAGTCTTTCTGAAAAGCTCTAGTGAAGTCTATTTGTTAAAAGCACCAGTTGAAGTCTTAAACAATGTTGCAAATTAGGATTCCAGATTCCAGGATGAGATCTTTCCCTGTTTAACTAATTAAAAACATGGAGGGACAGAATTTGTTTTGTCATTCTTCTGTCCGTAGGACTCCTTACAGTAGCTAAGAAAAGAAAACAAAATTCCCTTCATTTATCTTAAGATATCGTCTGGCTTACCCATCTGTGAGCAAAGAATGTTTTTGCTTAGCTTGCTTAACTAAATGAATCTTGGTTCACTTGCTTGCAGCTGAAGACAAATTAGGCTGATTATATACGAAAGGGCATACAGTACATCTAGGAATTAAACTGTGACTGGGTATTTAGGATGAATGAAACAGGCAGCAACAGCTTTGCATTGCTCTGAACAATCAGCAGTCCCCTTCTCTCACAGTCTTTTTAAACTACTTTCAAAATAATCCTCAGTGTTATTCTTGTGTGCCAGTTGCTGATTTGCAAGTATGGATTTTTAAAGAAATAAAAAATCCCTGTGCAAACTTTTTCCCCTTTGGTATGGGAAGTATTACTGAGCTCAGCAGCTCACTGTGATGCTGCCTTTCGTACTAAGCTGAGGAATTCCTGCCACACCACGCTTCCCAGCTGCTCCATGTACAAACCACAGAGGCAAGCAATAGCATCACAACCTCCAGCACTTTTATTCCAGTATCTCTCTTATTCCAAAGGATACTGTATACTGTAGCTGCTGCAAGTGCTCGACAGGTGACATTCCATGTTCACTGCTCTTGGTGGCATTTGGTATAAGCCAAAATGCTGAGTTCTTCACATGTCAATAGTTTTTGGTAATTAGCATATTTCATCCCAAATCACAAACATGCTCTCTTGAAAGAATGATAATTGGTGACAAAATCCATGGCATGTAGCTCCATCAAATGCAAATTTGGGCTAATAAGATAGACACTAGGCTGCACTAGGAGAATAAAATGCACCATAATTTTGATTAAAAAGTAATTTTTGCTAACTCTTTGGGCATAATGATTTTTGAGAGGATATTTGTAATGTTAATGTTTACGTGATAAAAGTGGGGATTTGAAATATGCAGACAAAAAAGTCTTATAGGACTGTTCTTGTAGCATACCGTGACCATCCCCTGTACAACTGCTTCTCAGTATGACCAGGAAAGATCAATATATTTCAAACAAACTGGAGCATCAGAAGTCCAGATCCTCTCTGAAATGCATGTCCTCATTTGTGCTCTTCCAGGTACTTGATGAAATACAGTAATTCCAGTTTTGTGCTCACTCCTTTCAGTATGGATGCAAAAGAGAGGTGGAAGACCGTCTCTCTGGTTGTTTGAGTCAACACAGGCTTAGGCTGGTGTCTTTACAGCACTATTTTTGTAGCTTTGTAACCCAAGCACAGGTCAGGAAGATGTTTGCTGCTGTGACTAATGTCAATAAGGGAAAGAAAAGCAATACCTCTAGCAACAGGAAACGTACATTTCTTGAATAGAAGGTGTTGCCCATATAGTGAAATCAGATAAAAACTGAAAGACAGATATTTGTGCCTGGGCAGAACAAACCTCTCTTTTGAAAGCAACAGACAGCGCCTGCAAAGGCAGTAGAGGCTTGAACTGGCCAGAATCCTGTGAGGGAAATTCCCAGGGAACTATCTCTAAACTCTAAAGTGTTTGGAGCTTGCTGACCAAAAGTCTTTCTGCATCATGAGAGATTGTCTTGAGGGGCACCTTGACTTGTATTTGCAACTACACATAACTCCTCATCCGTTTGGTATTGCATACAGATACACTGCTACCTCTCAGATGTCATGTGCAACTGAAACGCAGAAATACTGAAATTGTTTTATCCACTATGACCCAGAGAGCCCAAGCCAAAGTGAATAGTAAACTCAGGTCCTCAGGGTCTGAGCTCACAAATTCAGATAAAGCCATCTTTTCTTCCCATCACTTGTTTCCAAAGTCTGATTGTTCTTTCCATCTACACTTGCTTTCCTGCAGCTTGGTCACCCTCACTCCCTGCTGAGCCCTGCCTGTACTCCCCTGACCACCCTAGTCAGTGGTAACCCTCCCTAGCGAGTGGTAACTCAGTCACAGTATCTAGTGTCTCCAATGCCTGGTGTGTTTTTTGCACACCATTTTAGCAGCATGGTAGTCATGGTAGGCTTACTCTCTGTCTTCTCATTTCAGCTGCTCTAACACATACTCAGGCTATGGAGAAGCGATAGAGCACTTTCCAGACCACAGGCACAAGCTTTTTGCTCTTACTAAAAATGCCCAAACTACTGCAGCAACTGCAGACTCAGCCACTCTTTGTCAACTTAAATGTGATTCCCATCTCAGGAAGAAATCAGAACAAAAGTTGTCTTTCAAAGACTGCAAAAACATGGGAAAAAAATACAAATCAAATCCCTAGTCTGAGGTAACATATTCCATACAAGGTAGGATACGGCTTCTGGTCTGAAGTGGATGCTATCTTATTAAATGCTGTCTTCACGAATATGTTAGCCATCTCCTTTTATCTAATCATTGGGTTGGTTTTTTTTTCCTCTGATATGACAGGCTCCTGTTTTAGAATATAAACTTGCTTTTGATGCATTGATGCACCAAGAATTTATTAGTCATGAGGAAAACAAGACAAACAATCATAATATTGGGGGTTTTGTAGTGCATTTGTTGAATTTGCATGATATAAGCATCACAGTAAAATGTTTAACTACATACAGGAGTGCATATCCAGCTTGTGTTTGAAAGCTTACATTCCATAACAGCCATATAAATAGATATTTAGTCATATCCTAATTTACAAAACACACACAAGTGGCAATTGGAGAGATAAACCCTTGTCTAACTAACACTAAACAGCTTTGTCTCTTCCCTCGCTACAATGCTCTACCATGTTGAAAACAGTTTTGTATCGACTGCTGAATCCAGGCACAGAAATCTGAAGACTGTTAAAACCCTGTGCCGGGCAGTCACTGAATGCCAGATTAAAATACAAACAGGCATTGTATTATTCCATTATCAGGAGAATGCAAATATGTTTCCTTTCAGATAGTATTTATACAGTTTTAAGGAGCTGCATTTCTTTGCAGAAATGAATGTCTGAGAATTGACATCTTTACAATATAGTAAGTAATGTTACAGGTATCTAAAGGAGAAAAACAAACACATGAATTTGCTTTATACATATTATGTACCGAATGATTGGCTTCTTAAAAATGAGGATGACCTTACACCTGTCAGATGTGAACATTTTGTAAAATAATAGTGCTTTCCTTGGTGTCACAAAGGATGAAATTAATTAAAGTTTTACTGCTGAAATACATTTAATGTAACCAAAAAAAAAATATTACCCTTAGTAAAAGCTGGCTTGCTTTAACAGCTGTGAACAACTGATCCTCACTCTGACTTCATGTGGCACAGAAAGCTGCAGCACCCCTTGAAATCAACATGCAGGGAAATTTTAAAAAGCAGTCACACAGTAATAGAGAAACCAGAATCAGAATAAGAGTAATCACAGCAGCTCTATTTATTTTTTTTTTAGCCCTGCAGACCTGCCAGTCCTCTCAGCTGCAGCACTGACATCTCCTTGCAGAGCTGCGTCAGCAAGAGCTCTGCAGCTTGGAAAGTGGGCACTCTTGCATTTCCTACACTCAGTGTGTAGGAAATTCCTCCTGTTTTCTGCTGGCAGTTCAGCTCGGGGAGCAGAGGCAGCGGATGCGCTGTGGGGCCTGGGGAGGTGGGGAGCACCTCAGAATAGCACGGCACATTATCCTTCTGCCTCACAGGCATTTGCAGGAGTTTCTGCGGGGAGCAACCGATTTACAGACAAACCAGAGAGTGTCTGTTTTCTGTAAGGTGTGAAATCAGGCTACATGGCATACATGTGAAATCAAACCTGCCTACATGTGATGGAATTGCAGTCTTGATTCAGCTGCATCATTTCCCATTGCTGCTATATAATGAATAGCATTTAAAACCTGACATCAGCCCTTTTGGACACACAGGACTTCCTCAGACAGGTGACTAAACAAATTCCCAGATAAGAAGTGTAATAAGTATTTTCAAGACTTTCTTTGTCTAGTAAAGACCTCTGTGCACAGATATGAGCTGTGGCCAGAATTTTTAAGCAATTCACAAAAGGCTAGTTGTTAATAATCTTAATATATCTCATATAGGATCTTCATTTCCACTGGAAAAACTGGAGGGATTTATAAATTAAATAGTAATTAAAAAAAAAAAAGTTTAAAACTGTGGAATTGGCATCACTGAGATGCGCAGACAAACAGCAGGGAAGGAGTGTCATTAACCAGAAAGACTGGCTGCACCAGCTGCTTTCACCATCCCGACCAGTGTGTAACTGGGAGGGAGGCTTCCCTGAGGGACTAGCTCATGGCTCCTCCTGCAGTGCACAGAAAAAGAAGAAAGCCAGAACTTGGACTTACTTTGACTGAAATTTGCCTGCATGATGTGTGTTCAGACAGCAGGAGACAGCAAGCCTCTCCTGAGCCCAGTGTCTGTGTCCCTAATACTGAGCAGACATGACACTGATGTGTGAGCCATGGCGAGCAGTTTGTAAGGAACTGCAAGGAACAGCGAGCCATTCTGGAATAAGTCAGTACAAAGCTTTTCCCAGGACAAAATTGGGTTTCCTCCCTTTTGGTTTCCTACTTTTCCTCAGTACTTTTTGGTTTTATGTACAGTGACATTTCCCAGGTCTGAGTGAAGCTGAACAAAATGACAGCTCTCTTCCATAGAAGCAGGAAAGCACAGATCACTCACAACACTCCTGACCAAATTTGCACTCATTTCTCAAAGCATCTAAAATATTTGGTTGCTAAATCCCATCTACCCAGTAAACCCTCCATCCAGGATTTCCTGGAAATGACCAAGCTATTTAGGACACCCAGCAACCCTCTTTTCTGGCAGGTTCAAAAGCTAGGAAAATAAATGTGTCAAACAAGGATTCTAAAGGAATAATTAAGGTACCAGGAAACATGAGCCAAAAATGGAGCCTGTACCTACTATCCTCTAATATCTTCCCTTTCATATTATCAAAAGATCATGTTGTTAAGCCTGCTGAACTCCAATGGCTATGAAAAACTGAGCTCAAACAGAAGCTGCTAATGAGTGGCATTTCCTAAAGCTGCTTTAGCAGGTGTTTCCTGCTGAAGCAGGGAGGGTCACAATTGTAAATCTCATTTGGAAAGTCTAACCCCAGGGATAATTCCAGTGGTGCTGCCACTCTCACTGCCATCTGTACTAGAAAGCAGTTCAGACTGAACTAGATAGCACTTGATCCCACTGAGCGAGCCCAATTGTTTGCATTCTTGCACAAATGCGTGAATGGCAGCCTTCCAGCCAAGCAAATGCTGGGTCTGCTCCTTTCAAAGGCTTTGCCAGTGATCCTTGCCCTGCTGGCTTCATCCTTAATTGGCCTACACGGTGGGGAGCAATTAAAAATAAATGCTAGCTTGCTGTGCTGCTATAAGGGTAAGTTTTGTGACTCCAGGCATGAGCGCAGCTACCTTAGTCCACTGCACAGGGAATGGCAAGAGGGAAAGTGGAGAGACCTGGCTATTATGACTAAGCAGTGGGGTAAAAAAAAAAATCACTCTGTAGGCTGCAATAATTCATCATTAGCCTTATGATTTAAGGGTTTGATTGTCTGGGAAAGGAGCATGCTTTCCCTGGTGCTTCTGTGGAGTGTGGGAAAGGAACTTCCTATTAAGCTTGTAGTACAGAAATGGGAATTTTCATGCCATCTTCACAAGACAGTATGGCCCACCTTCCATACAGTTTCAATGAGGAGAGCAGAATGACTCTCATGCACGTGGAAAAATGAGGTTTCTTCAAATGAAACATGCAAAACTAGAAGTTGTAAAACCAGACTTTAACAAAAGACGACTGATCTTGAAGAAAAGCAGTGTCCCGTAACTGTGTCATCAGGCTCTCTGAAAGTTCAATCACGTGGGAGAGGGAGAATTTTGAGTCAGCACTTAACTTACCATAATCACGTGTAGCAAACAATGGAGTTTCTCAGATAATTTCCTGCTACTTATTAATGGCAGTCCACTATAAGGATGAACCAAACCCCCCAGTCATCTATGGAATTAAAACCTGAATTAAAAATACAGACACACTAACCCATATTTCCATAACATTCAGAAGTGGATTAAAGCACAAAAAGAGCTGAGAGTCATTTGTTTTACCTTTGTTCCCTTTAGATATTTGACATTGAAGGTGGTCAGCTTCACCCAGGAATTAAGCAGGTAGCTCATGCCAGCAACAGCCATTTTGTAAACACCACGTGTGTGTCATTGCCGAATGACAGGCTTGCACGTCATTTTTTGCATCTTTCTGCTTTACTACAAAACATCTCAATGCTTTCTATATCAGAAATGTGTGGTGCCTTCGGGGATGTCTCTTCATTTCATGGTGGAATAAAAAGGGATAAAGTCTGCACTTGAAAATCTCCAGGACATCCTTTTTTCTTGTCTCTCTTTGTTGATACTAAATTGAGGCTAACAAAAGGCTTTGCTCGGATGATATCCTAAACAATCTGTGAGACCGTTTTTAAGAGCTTACCATCTCTGGAAGAAAGCTACCACTCTTTTTTTAAGCAGATTCAGTGAGCATGAGTTAGGGCTAGTGTATGGACATACACTTCTTGTTGCACTCGTTTTTATGCCTAGTGTTTAAAATGAAAATCTAAGACATACCTCTAAAAATTACTTCTCCCCTAGCTAATGTGTGATGTTCCAGTGTCTGCAGCACATGCTGGGAGTGAGCCAGAAAGGTATATTTGTTTTGTACCAGCCCAGTTCACCTTCTGTGATTATAGAGAGCTCCCTTATCCCACAAAATGATCTACAACAATCAGTAGAGAAAGATATTTTGCAGATTTCATGTTCAGAGGGAAAACAGGTTATATAAATAGGATCTCTGCATAGAAATAACTTGTGTCTTGTGCTGCAATGTAGCAAACATCTGAATTGCATTGACAACATATGATTTACTCAGCTGCTGAATTAGGACATTTATGGACAAGCACATACATTTGATATATTGTTCACAGGCACCTCCAAAACTCACCTTCTCCAAAAATGCAAGATTTCAACAGCAATGGGATGCTGTGAGGGCTGCTGGAATGCTTTTCATGTTCTCTCCACAGAGGCCTGGAGCGGGTAATGTAATCTATAATTCTTCAACAAAGAAATGTCAATCATCTAAGACACTTTCCTTTTAGTCCATTAATTTGTGATACAGTTTCTAAAAAAGAAAAGTTCAAGATGAAGATTTCTCTGAACCAGTTCTGAGCAGAGAAACAGTGAGAGGCCAGCTGCTTAGTGATAATCACAAACGCAAGGAAGAAAATACTGCAAGCTCTGCTGTATCTGTTCAGTCAATGTGATGAAAAGGCCATGGCCTCGCAAGGGAAACAAAACCGTGCTGCTTTGTCATGTTGCTTGTGAAGATTTCTTATATGCTCATTCATTGATTATGCCCAATGTTGATAATTAGGTCTTTTGACTCCAGGGTTAAAAATTTCATACTAAATAAAGTTAAAGGTTTTTATATATTGCTGCTATGGCATTTGTAATAAGGTCTTTAAAAATCAGGTGGTATTTCAAAGCACAGGGTAATCCATAGCATTCTGCATATACTTTGTGTTCCTCCCACATATTTATAACACAGCATTTAAGTGCTATGAAATGTGATTAGATGAGGCACAAAATACGCCAATGATACAAAGGCTGCCCTAAAAAGTTTGTCTGCTTAGGTGATTAGACAAATTTAGTGGGAATAATTTAGTATTAAAAGGTTACTATTACTAGAGCTGGTCTTACCAGGTCACTTATGGGTTCCCTTCACCATTGCTCAGAAACCTCGATATCCTGTTAGTCACTCCATGGGCCACAGGCAACTGGTCCTCCATAAGGCAGGAGGACACCAGCAAACTTGTTCCTGACTGCTGCTAATGTCTTCCTGTTTGAGAAACACAGGTCAGAGATTAGTGAGCACTTACATCTTTTAGTGCCAATTCCTGAGTACAGTGCTTGAGATTGCAATAGCAAAAATGTGTTTTTATAAAACAAATATGAAAATGCAGTTTTGCTTACCTAACTGCTAAGTGCTTTTCACAATTACAAATCACTCCAAAATAGTAGAGAACAAGGTGATTTTTTTTATTTATTTTTTTTTTTTACCAGAAAGCTCAGTAACTCTTTAATTAAGAATGGAAGGTGAGCACTGCCCTGGCCCACCACCGAGGACTAACAGATAAGGGTGCATATAATTTCTAGCCCCAAAAGTATGCTGTATATTTATACAAATTATGCTAATCTGGAGGCAGTACAATATAAAGCCAATAGTGCAAATAAATAAACGAAAGATGAATGCAAACCTAACAAAACACCACAAGGGGAAAATCAGATTGTGCAGCACCTACGCATGTGTGTAAACACACCGCTTCCACATTGCACCATGGCAATTTCTGGTCTCCTTCTGGTCTCCTCGGGATCCCCTTCCTTCAATAAATGCTGCATCTCTAGTTGCGTTATCACAAAGTGCTGGACAAGAGCTGGTACCGAGATACCTCGCTCATGGCCACCAGAGCAGCACCATCTGCTGGTAACAGACACACTTTGAATAACTCGCTCCAGCACCACCGTTTGTCACCGCTTGTCTTCTTAAACACAAGATGCTTGGAAAATTTCCGGCTCTCTGGTTCTTCAACCTTCTTTTCGGCAAAGATGAAGTGACTAATCACTGCAAGTTAATCAGATTGTCGCTTGAGCAATTGGCAGCTCGAAGGACTTGGCAAAAAGCATGGTACAGCCTGCAGAAAGTTTGCATTTTAAGGTCCTATCCAAGAAGTGACTTTGCTACAGTGGCCTCTAATCTCTGTGGGCTAATGTCACAGGGAGGCATTTTCAAGAGAATGGTACAGGCTAGCGATGACAAAAAGAGGCTGGGAACCTGAGGCTGGGCCCCTTGTACTGAGCAATGCTTTTGGGTGTTCACCCCTTCTGAGCAGACTGTTTTCCAACATTAAAAAGTGAGACAGAAAAGGCAAGGGTTACTTCAGCAGAAGGTGGTGTTAGGTGAGAGATCTAAATTAGTGAGGTGAGCACAGCTCTGACTGTTATTTGCCAGCCTTAACTTTGTGGAAGATTTTGTCACATTTTGACAGCTAAAACTAAGCTTCATTATAAAGTAGGACATCAACATCTTTATTAGCTATGAAAAACACCATGCATCCTCCTGCATTAACAGCAAGAGCCAGCTAGAAAACTTTGGCAGGCTTTTATTTTTTTTCTCAGATTTTTTTTTTTCTGCTCAGATAAACATCCAGTAGGGGAGTCTGAACCTTTGAGGGAAATCAGGACAGAACCTTTGAGGGAAATCCAGGACAGAATTTCTGCACCCTCAGGAGTTAGGGGTATGGGCAACCCACTGAGAAAACCATACCTGCTGCTGCTGCTGCGAGAAACACCTCAATTTGTCCTTCCTCACCCCATCCCATTGTGTGGCACATTAGGACCATAAAGACTGAAATTATTGAAAATTACTGAAAAATATCCAAACTTCTTGCTTGCAGAAGGGAATGCTCTATTCAGTGATACTCCTGAGGGTTTTGCAGTTTTGGGGGTGGAACTTTTTTGGCAAAACCTTCATTCTTGGGTCTCCTTTAAAAGCAAAACAAAAACTTCAAGAGCTAAGGATCCCTTAGTAAGATGTAGGTACGAGTGAGTTGAACTAAATGGTATCATTTTAAGGTATAAACTTTACACCGAGTAAAAGATATAGGAAAGACACCCAGGAACCCCGGACAGAATTGTAAGCATTTTTTGGTATCAGCTACCAGTTGTGCATGCCCTAAAGTGGTTGAAGATGACAAAATATATCAGAGATTTAGAGAGCAGATGCACTTAGGAGAGACAATTCCTCTAGCTTGTTAAACTCTTTTCCACTCTTACTGGTAATCTCAGTGGACTGTTTGCACAAACAAATCTGCTTATGTGTTCAGACTTTGAGCAAAAACTAACTTCCTATTCACTGATCGTATCATAACAGATAAACATTCAAGAAAGGGTATTGTGTTTTTCAAATAAAAGTTTCCTCTTCACAGTTATTAATGTATCAAAATGTTACTAGGTTTTCATCACTACCTGTCTAGAGCTTTGCAAATTCACTATGCCCCTGTGTCATTTGCCCCACGATGGTATTTGCAAGCAGAGTAGCCATTCACTCCTGAAAAATCCAATCTACTACCCACAACCTATATTTCTCCTAAAACATTTCATGATTCTGGAAAACAATTTTTAACATGAGAAATTCATGAAATAACAGGGAAAACTGGCCATATAAATCTATATAAATACATAACTGTAACAACCTTTAGCACTTAATTCAACATAGTTTAGCTTCCCCCACATAAAAATGGTGTCATTTAACAAAAAGAACATTTTAACTTAAAGATTACTATACCTTGAATAATCTGAATGACATTCCTGATTAACTTTTTTCCAACTACTTTTAGTAACAAAAAATGAACAGGAGGGGAGGTCACTGTGACCAACAGTGTTATCCAAATCCAGTTGGAGACTGCTAGCAGCAGCTATTTACAGATTTAACAGACTAGTCCACAAGCCCCAAATATTTTTCAAGTGCTAAATCAATTAGTCAATATTTAAAGGCCATATATGATAAAATCATTCGTTCAGTCACCCCTGCAAACGTTATTGCTGTTATCTCACACGTACAGGACACAGCAGCAATTTGCAGGCTTCACCAGCTGGTGCCTCACTCCCCAAGTCAGACACACAGAATAATGGTCCCTGACCCAAAAGCCTACGGTTTAAATAGCAAGTGTCCTCAGAAGGATGACATAAATGAGGTGCTATTTGATCAGGGATAATGAAAATGTATAGGTTGTACATTCTAGCGAATAATATTGAGTATTTTTCAGAACAGTATCTCTGAACCTCCACCTGGCTATTGAGGGGTGCTGTTTTAGTTTGCTTTTATTTCACATGTACTAATTCACATTATATAGCCAAAAGCCTTCATGCATGGTGGAGCAGCAAGCAGAGGAGTGAAAAGAAAGGCAGTCTCCTCACAAAGCATTTCAGTATTTTTCTCCAAAGTGTCCTGCTTCTCCTTTCTCTTTTCCCAAAACGCAAAGGCTTGCATGTGAGTGAAGTCTGGCTGTGGTGGCAGAGTACAAACTCCAGCTCATGGGGCCAGCATGTGCTCATCAGAGGGGTTAGCTGTCACTCTGGAAGAGAATAACAGAAACCCGAAGTGAGGGTTGAAGCATACCAGTTCAGGCAGGGAGGGATTTGTTGTATGAATACTAGCTTTCATTCACACTGGGGTATGCCCTTAGCATCTTACTTGCACATAAAAGAGGAAGACATAGGTGTCAGGGAAATTGTTGGCCAGCCATTGATTTCAGGCCATCTTTAATCCTTACATCACTTTATTGAGAGAGAAGAACGTGGTCAAATGCCAGGAACTTGGACAGTCATTCAAAATGAAGGGTCAGCTGAAACATCAGCTTCAAAGCCCACAGCCAGTGTTCTGCAGAAGCAAGAGCAGAGCTTCCTATCAGCCCTCAGGCTGGCACTGGAGGGCTGTGCCTGACAGAAACAGGTGCCGTACAGTCCTGCCTCATTTTTACATTTTAGCAACACTTGAGTTGGTTTTTGCCCTGCTAATAACATACACTTGAATCCAACTGAAATTACAGTCTCTGCCTAGCATTCACTGCTCAGGACATCAGGGAAGGAATGACTGACATAAGCAGACACACCAGCAGTGAGTGAAATACCACCATTGAAACCAAGAAGGAAACAGACTGCCCTGCTGTTCTGACTTGTCTGTTGAACATAGACAACAACGTTGCTATTAATTGAGAATTCTCACTTATTGCCAGCCTTATTACAGGTGAGTAAGCTTTCAAAAGAAAGGCTCCCAAAGTGCAAGGGAGGTACTTCTGCATAGATACAGTAACATCAGAGAAGACCTATTCTTCTTGATTTCTGTAACCTGCTCCATGCGAATGCGTAACCCCATTTCTCACCTGATTATCACAATATGATTAATGCAAAGGACTCAAATTTTCACATTAAACAACATGCCAAATAAGCAGTGAAACTACAGGTTTAATTATCATCATGAATGGTCTTGAAACCATCCAAGTACAGTCTCTGCTCAGAAAGTCTTCATGAAACTAGCACTTGAGTTTGCTCATTCAGCAATCGTCAGCTGACTGGCCTGGGCACAAGGAATAGAATTACTCACCTTAAGATTCTACCAATGTGATTTTATTAGTAACATTATGCAGAAGGCCTACAGTGGAGTCATGATTCATAATGGGGTTTCAGAGCTGTTGGGAATGTTATATCATTAAAGGAGTTTTAATTTACTTAGAGTCAAAGGATTTGCTCTAGAAAGCATCAAGACTGAAGGGCAGTCCAGCAAATAATTCCTCCTTCAACAGTGAAACATCTAATTTCTTCAATAATTACATATTTGTCTATACCTGACAGGTATGGAGACATTCTGACTAGCAATCTGCAGTCACAGAGTTGCTGTCTGTGGGACACTGACTCCAGAAATAACATTTTCCATAATTACTTAAATATTCAGTCTGACCCTCTACATGACAGCCAAGCAGAGCAGTGGACACTTGCAGTTAACACAGTGTGGAATCAGGACTATCACAAACACATCATCAATCCTCTCACTGAATAGAAAAATATTTATCTAGGTGAAGAGATGAAAAAGAAATTATCCATCCCCAAAATGCTGGTTAAGCAGCAGAGCATACAAGCAAGCAGCATTTAGATTTTAAATGAACTTGTCTTCTCATACACAGAATGCAAATATCTGGGATACCACTTAGAGGTTATAACCTAGCGCATCTGAGTATGAAGATATGCAAGTGATGTTGATAATAACTGAAGAATTTATGCTGGATATAACTTCCTGCTGAATGTGTGCCTTGCTGTGACTTAGCATCAATGAATTTTACCTCAAACTCTCACTACTGCACCTAGTATATACCTGGTTTATCCAAAGATCATTTCCTGTTGTTTTCAAATACTGTAATTAATTACATATGAGGAAGTAAGAAAATGAATGCAAAAGTAGGTAAATCTGTGGTCTCCTCTCCCCTTTCCTACGCAGCAGTTTGTTCCACACATAAACCAAAAATGACAGCTTTCATGTCACTCTTCACATTGATTACGCTGGATATGTCAGTGGTAAAATATTCAGTAGTAAAGTCAGCATTATGTTTTAACACTGTTGTATGCTGCTTTTGGGAAGCTTTACAGTCAGTCCACTGCTCAATACAGTCAGCATGGCTGAAACAATTATGTTTCAACTGTAAAAAGTATTTTCATTGCTAGAGAGTAATACTGTCTCAAAAAAAAAAAAAAAAAAAAAAAAAAAGGAAAGCACCACCCATTCCCAAAATCTCCAGCTCAAAAAAACACACATACAAGAACTGAAAACAAGCCCAGTAACTGCAAATACACTCCTCAGGTTCAAAACTGTATGTACAAACATGTATTATACATATATAATATACTGGGGGATATGGAGCGATCTGATGCTTATGGATGAATCAGCCCAAGGAAGAAAAGATGTAGCAAGTTGTTCTGAGGCTCCACACTTTCTGTGTGAGTCCCCTTGACACTGTTGAGCAGACAGAGATGTAAGGCCTTAACAGATGACTGTAGCGCAAGGAATTGAACCTAGAAGCCAGTCACTCTTCAATGCCCAACTGCAAGAATAATTAGGATTCAGATCTGGATTCTAGTTTGTGATTGATCACTGTCACCATTCAAGGCTCTCTATTTT
This sequence comes from Ceryle rudis, assembly GCA_033439905.1. Classification (NCBI taxonomy): domain Eukaryota; kingdom Metazoa; phylum Chordata; class Aves; order Coraciiformes; family Cerylidae; genus Ceryle; species Ceryle rudis. Next base: position 15,402 of record JAAGNO010022647.1, on the reverse strand, counting down.
TCCTAGGAGCACTGCTGAAGATGATCCTCCACTGTTTCTTCATTCAGTCTGAATTTTCCCATTACTGTGTTTGTCTTCACCTCTCCTTTCCTTCTTTAAGGGTGATTTTCTGAAGCAATTTACCAATTTTTTTCAGTGTGATTTCTGTCCAGCACTTTCCTGTTTATCTACTGCTTTATTACATTCTGTCTATACCTTACCCCAACCCAACCACTTCTAATCTTATGCCTTTTGTAGCTTTGATTTACTCAACTTCCATTTCCTCTTTTCCTTTTTTTTTTTTTAATTTTGAAATCACCTTTCATAATCCTTTTTGGCAGCAAGATGGAGGTGTTGTGTACCTGCTGGTGTGCAGATGCTTTCCTCCTAAATCATAAACATCTTTTTCATTCAGACATTAAAAGAATTTGATTCTAAAAGCACATTTATTGGAAGGCATATGGTTATATACTACCTAGTTAAAGCAAAGATATGTTGTTTTTAGAGAATTTTAAAGTAAGTTGAGATTGAATGCATAGTCTCCTATTTGACTACTTAATCCTCTACTGCATCTGTATTTTTCGAATCTCAAATTCCAGCTAGCTAGTTGGTTTATTTCTTAAACTTCCAGCACTGGAAATTTTAAAAAGAGCCATAAGTAAAAGGGAATAAAACAAAATACAAACCTAACATTGGAGTTCACTTGTGGAATCTCAAGACTGATTAGTGCCACTTTCTGTAAGGTTCATATCAGATGTGGTTATCTGGCAAGTCAGTCTTCCAGGGTAAATGTCAAGCAGCATAATTACCAAAAAACAAAGGCAAATGGTATAGATGACTTCCAAGCTTTGCAAAAGCTCACTGTGAGAGATTCTTACCCCTCCTATGACTATCCTTTAACAGGAACTGAAGGAGCACAAAACGTGCCAGAGGGAAACACTGATTCCATACGATCAATAGTTTTGATTTTCATACTGTCACAATTCAGTAGTAAATTAGGAATCAGAGGACTTACCAAGAAATGCCAGATGGCTCATTATGAAACACACCAGCTGTCCTTTTCCTCCGTCTCATTTTAAACTGGTGGAAAATTAAGTCAGTTTAATCTACTCTGTACAGCTCTATAATAAAAACAAACACCAAAACAAAGGTTGAAATATCCAGCTACCCACTGGATTCACCTAGTTTACCATCAGGATGCCATGTAGTGTAATCACTCAGCTACTTCACAGAACAGATCACGTATTTCCATTGAGATACCTCTGCTCTTACCACCATACTGGACCTTGTCTAACAGAGCTCATGGTGTCAGGATAGACAAGCAGACAAACAGCTGTTAGTGTAAACTGGATCAACACCTATACAACTGAGCTACTGAGGATATGAGTTGAATGCATACATTGTACCTCAGGACTAACAAGGGCAGTTAGCACGATTCTCATTAGATGTCATGTCAAAGGTGGCTCCTGCATTAAGTGCCTAGAAATGGAAAGCAAAGGCAGTTTTAGAGGGATATATGTGAATGGCTTGAAACAAAACTCCTTAGTTCAACGTATTAGCAACACACCTATTTCCAAAACATCCACATATTTGAATGGAAGAAAGGGGGTAAAGAAGTTACTTAAAACTTGAGCAACTAGCATCATCTACTTGGACTTCTACAAAGCCTTCTACACTGTCTTGCAAAACATCTTGGTCTCTAAATTGGAGAAATGTAGATTTGATGGATGGACCACTCAGTGGATAGGGAATTGACTGGATGGTAACACTCAAACAGTTGTGTTCAGTGACTTGATGTCCAAGTGGTGACCCATAATGAGTGGTGTTCCTCAGCAGTTGGTACTGGGACTGGTACTGTTTAACATCTTTGTTGGCAACATGGACAGTTGGATTGAGTGCACGCTCAGTGCGTTTGCAGACAGCACCAAGCTGTGTGGTGCAGTTGACATGCTGGAGGGAAGGAATGCCATCCAGAGGGACCTGGACAAGTTTGAGGGGTGGGACCATGCCAAGTCCAAGGTCCTGCACCTGGGTCAAGGCAATCCCAGGCACAAATACAGGCTGGGACAAGTATGGATTGAGAGCAGTCCTGAGCAGGAAGACTTGGGGGTGCTGGTTGATGAAAAGCTCAACATGAGCCAACAATGAGCAAGTGCAGTCCAGTAAGCCAACCGTATCCTGGGCTGCATCAAAAGAAGCATGGCTAGCATGTTGAGGGAGGTCATTCTCCCCCTCTACTCCACTCTTGTGAGACCACACTTGGTGTACTGCATCCAGCTCTGGAGCCCCCAACACAAGAAGGACATGGAACTGTTGGAGTGGGTCCAGAGGAGGGTTACGAGGATGATCAGAAGGCTGGAACACCTCTCCTGTGAGGACAGGCTGAGAAAGTTGGGCTTGTTCAGCTTGAAGAAGAGAAGGCTCCAGGGAGACCTTATTAAGACCTTCCAGTATCTGAAGGGGGCCTACAAGAAGGCTGGGGAGGGACTTTTTACAAAGGCCTGTAGTGATAGGATGAGGGGTAATGGCTTGAAACTGGAAGAGGGTAGATTTAGATTAGAAATAAGAAGGAAAGGGTGATGAGACCTTGAGGGTGGTGAGACACTGGAACAGGTTGCCCAGGGAAGCTGTGGATGCTCCAACACTGGACGTGTTCAAATCTAGGTTGGATGGGGCCTTGATCAACCTGGCCTAGTAGAAGGTGTCCCTGCCCGTGGCAGGGGGGTTGGAACTAGATGGTCTTTAAGGTCCCTTCCAACCCAAAACATTCTATGAAAAAATACTATGTTTAAAACCACCATGTTTACTACCTTTGGCTGCTACCTTTGCAAAACCAATAGCTCAGAACTGTTATTAAATAAATCCTTGGTGTTATAAAAGTTTACTTTCTTAGACATATTGTACTAGAACTCTTCCCTGTTTCATTTTAGTTGTATTACTTAAGGCATTAATTTAGCTGATTTCAAGAATGTAACAGACTACATGTATTCTTCAGAGTTCAGTCTCATTTATTACAGCACAGCCAAACTCTTTCCACTAAGTTTTCCTAAAGATAACAAATCTATCTCTCAGCCAAGCACGAAGATGTAAGCAGTGCAAAAACAAATAGTCTAAGGGGACATTTTTTCACATTGCTTAGTTAATTCTAAAGTCTAAAATACAGCCCAGTAAAAAGCTTTTATGATTTTCTCACCTATGTACCTGGTTTATGTGTTAGTAAATTACAATCCTTCAAAAATTTTTTGAAGGTTACTTAATTCTATTATTGTTATAACCGCAGCCACGGTTTCACCACACTAGTAGTGTAAACTATACTCATTGGCAGGGCTAAGTGCACGTACTTACTTCCCTAAGAAAGAAGTAATAATTTGATGGACATTACATAAATGTAGTCACACAAGTTCCTTTCCCTCTTGGAAATTGCCAGGCATCCCTGAGTGTACTGGCTGTTCTGGGAAAAAAACGTGATTTTAGACATCAGGATTCCCCAAACACTTGGTACCTCGTATTTCTGTTACTCTGTTTTAAGTGTCTAGGATGAACATGAAAACAGTGAAACAAAGGAACACGTTTTTAACATAATCTACAGCTGCTTCAAAATGTCCTTTCTGAGGCTCTAGCCATTTTTTTTCAAAGGTCTTTTATGAAGTATGTCTTTAATTAGTATTCAAGTATATTTTTTATTCATTTAATAAAAATCTGGTCTGAGTAGAGTTCTCGTCACTGTAAATAACAAAATGTTACTGAAGAGCAGTAAGATAATTCATACACCATTTTCACAGATTTCCTTTATTACTGGTTTTAGGCATATCTTTTTTCTTTCTTGACTTGATATAAAACTTAAAAGACTATGTTACACACTGGAAAAGGTTGTATTTAAACTGGAGTTGGTTAAATTTTGCCAGAGCTGAATGTTTTATGTAATACTACCCTTGCAGAACACTGTTGATAATAAATGCTGTGTAGTTATCTCCCTTTTATTGGGTCTTTTCTATCCCAAGGACTTGAAGCCCACTACTCAGCTGGAGGAAAAACTGCCTAAGAAATCTCTTTTTTCTGCTTTGATTTGCTTTAGTTAGCCGTTCACTGACTTTTCTTGTTGTACTTAAGCATGTACTTGCAACCTAACTTGATGAGAAGCAAAAGAAAGTTAATGGCTTCCCAGCTTGCCCGTTCTTTCCTCATTTATGGAGAGCTTTTGCTGAAAATCCAGTGTTCTCTGTCTTTATTTGGACAGTGATGTATTATCTCTATAAATGGAGAAAAGAGATAAAGTAATATGAGCCCAAGTCACATAGTAAGCCAATGTCAGTTGGTAAAATATGCCTTTTCTCTTCAACTACTCTTTTACATCCGCAGTACTTCACTTCTAGAAAGTAGTGACCAAAAAAAAAAGAGCTTTATTTCTGTGCACAGGTCTCAAACTAGAACACATGAAATGTGAACAACAGCAAGTACTAAGTCAGGGAGAAAATAATCTCATCAAGGTACATCATCCCCCAGAGACCACCTTGTTAAAAGGGTTGCTTGTAGGACAGTTATTTACCAACCACAAGCGATTTTGTTGATCTCGTTCGCATTAAAGTATCACCTTACTAATAAGGCTAATCATTTGTGGTTTCATACCACTCACCATTTAGATTCAATCTTTGTACAACATTGTCTTTCTAAATAACTTTTACGTGTTCACATTATCCTGCAGTGAATGGTCCTGAAACTTGGGTGTCAACCAGCTGTTGAAACGATAACCACATCTGAAGCCCAAACACCAAATCTGGCTGTTTTCTTACTACATAGTCTAACTGTTTCAGCTTTTTTTTTTTTTTTCCCTGAGAACCTGTGTTATTTGAAATACAGTTTACATAAGCTACCGTTATGGAAAACAGCACATTACTCCTCAATTTTGGAGAGCTTCTGAAGTAGGGAATAAAGAGGTTAACACTGTTTCATCGAGGTGGATTAAACACCTTAAGGAACTGGCAAGCTGGACAGTCTGGGTATTTTTTCTACCCACTTCAGCTCTGGACAAGTTGAACGTTTGCCGCCACTAGTACTTCACAGGGCTTGGTAGTCCACGCAGGAGCCCGGTACTTTGGGCTACCCCTGCGCCCACAGCAGTGTCCTGGCGGTCCCGGGCCTGGCGGCGTCTCGCCCCGCGAGCACCGGGGCACTGCGCTTCGGGCAACACGGGAGCAGCACGAAGGCTCCCCGGCCGAGCCCAAGAAACTACCGCCTGTCTGAGCTCTGCCTCTCCGTGCTCGGCCCCACCTCAAAAAAGAGGCTTCCGCCATGAAGGCAACACCAGTGATGCAGCCACGGGAGTAACGCAGCGAGAAAACAGCAGCACCTCCACCACTCCCACCCCTAACTCCCGCCACCACGAGCCTCTCAAAGCACTCCCTTCACCCGCCCTCTGCCGCCTCCCACTCCGCGCCTGCGCCTGGCTGCGCCGCCATTACCCCCGAGAGCGAGCGCCCGCCTCTCCCTGTGGGGGGCGGCTGGCGGGCAGGCGGCTCTGAGACGAAGCGTCGAGGGACAGGTTAGTGGGCGAAAGACGGGGCGAAAGGAGCGGGAGGTGGCGAGTTCTGTGGCGCGGGCGGTCGCGGAGCGGCCCTTTGAGGCAGGGGGAGGCGCAGGGCTGTTTCCCCCTCCCCTCTCCGCGGTGAGCGGCTGCTCCGAGATTTGTGGGCGGTGGTGGGGGCTCGCTGATGGCCCTGGGCTTTCCCCGGACGGCCTGTGCTTGGTTTCTATCAGCCTGGGCTCCCTCGAGGTGACCCCTACCTGCGGTGGTAGCCTGAGGGAGCTTATGCTGCCTCCCTGGCCGGGCCTGTGCTCGTCCTGGGTGTGGGGCTAGCTGGGCTGCTATTAAAAGTATACTGGTGAGTGGATTTTGTGGATTTTATTGTTTCCTCTAGGCTCCAGTGATGCCGCAGTTAAGGTCAGGGAAAGTGGTAACTGCTAGCAAGGTGAAGTCACCTGACAGGATGGTCACCAGCCCAGGCTCTCTGGGTTTGGGGCTAGGACATGAGCCAGGGATAAAGCTGGTAGTCAAGCAGAGTCCTCGCCTGGCACCAAAGAGAAAACCTGAGCAGCCCTTATCATCCTGTCTGCATCCTGCCATGCTCTCCAGCATTTCCTCTGAGCAATTTGCACCTCTTGTGCCCACGCAGAAGGAGCAAGGAGGGAGTATCCAGAGACTCCGAGATAAAAAAAACAAGGGGATACAGTGCAGGAGAGCTGCCAGAAGCACCAAGAGCGTAGTTCGGCCAGTTTCAGACACTGCTGCATGTGAAGATTGTCAGGCAGCAACCATGGCTGCAGCAACATGCTGGGAAGAGACTGGACAAGGTCAACAGCTGTTTTTCTCAGGAGCTACTCTGCAAAATAAATTCTCAGCAAGGATTGAAAGGAAAGAACATAGCTTAGAAGGACTGAACATCTCAGGTTTACAGGAGAGTTCAGGGAGCTCAGCAGCAACAGAAATAAACTTACAAATCCCATCCTCAAAGGAGAAAATTGAGAGCACAGACAAACGTGGCGTTTCCTGTTTGCCAGAACCAGAGGTGCTACAACTCAGAAAGGGCACATGTACTGAAATGAAGGGCACTGACTCTGTAATGGTATTGGAGATGCAAATCCCAGATCTTAAGAAGAATTTGGGGACTTGGGAATCCTTGCCTGAACTAAAACCTCAGGAAGAGGTAGATACGCTAGAGAAGATGGATGGCTGTTCTTTAACTGAATCAAGAAAACCAGGGGCACAGGAGGGAGGAAGGAGATGCTTGAGTAAGAAAGGTGAAACATCTTTGATGAAACCAAAACTACAGTGTCCCAGGAAGAGGTGTAGATCTGCCTCGGTAGGACTGCATACACAGTGTCCAGACTTCAAGAAAGGAGCTGTGAGTCTAAGGAAGAGGGACAGAAACGCACTGCTGTCACAGCAGCTACAGGGTCTGAGTGACCAAGAACAACCAGCAGCCAGAGGAAAGATGCACAAGTGTTGCATGAAAGAAGAACAGGGGAGTTCAAACCCTGAGAAAGGAGCAGGCAGCCTGGGGGAAAGTGGTAAGCACTTGTGCCCCATTGTAGAAGTATGGGAGCAGAAATTGGGATCCCAGGATAAGAAACTGGTGCTGCAGTAATGCCCCATTAAAAAAGTGAAAAAAAGGGGATTAATTTTTCTTTTGCAGATGTGTCTGTGTGGGACAAAGTAATGGGGGCTGGAAGGAGTGTACCCTATCTCAGAGTGACTCAGCATGTGGCTGCTAACTTAGCTCAAGAAGTGTACATATAAGAGCAAGGGGTCTGCTTTACAATACTGTGAATACCAGTCTTAGACGAAAAAAGAGGAAAGGCTTTTCTTGAAGAAGGAGAGCAGTTCTTTAGCACAAGGGAGAGGAGACCAGATACCCTTTTGGGGGGTGGGGAGAGGAAGCGGTATTGGCAGCAATAGGCCCTCAGTAAGAAATTATTTTTTTACCCCTCTAAAGTAATCAGTTCATTTATGCATAGAAGGTCAGTTACAAGCTGGAAAAGAGGCAGTAGTTTCACCAAAGCCAAAATAAAAGTAAATTCATTAATCTGTATGTTGGGGTTTTTTTTAATATGTCTTGCACTGACATGTTTTAGTGCTTGCCTTTATAGGATGCTTGTATTTGTTTAGAAAACTTTTTGCTTTGTAGTTGCTATTCTTTGCAAAATCCTAAAATATGTAGAAGTAAATACTGTGTTTGGTGTTTTAAGATAGCAAATCAAACCAGAACAGTTTTGAAAGAGGGTTTTTAAAAGTTTTTTTTTTTTCCACATTCTTTTCACTTTCAAAGTGGATACATTCAAATGAGAAATGTTTGCTGTAGCTTATTACTAATTAATCTTTTAGCTAGAAAACATATTCTGAAAAAATGAGTTATCGAAATTGTATCTTACTTTGAAAACTAGGATCCAGAAAACCCCAATATTCTCCAGATTAATTTTCAGATGTACAGGTTTTTACTTAATCTATTGTTTTTAAATAAAAAGTAGTACTTTATAGAAATGCACATCCTGCAGTTTTCCTGGATGATCTTAAACAGTATAATGAATTTGATTTGACTGTATATCTGAAATAAATTACTGCATTCTTCTGAACAAGCTTTCCTGTTACAGAGCTCCAACTGTGTAAACAAGATTTTAAGGCTGAGTGTTCAAACAGCATGTGCATTTTCTTGCCAGACTTGTTCTAATTTGGTTTTCACCTGTGTTTTAAATACGCAACTTCCAATGTCCTTATGACACTTGAAGGTTCTGTTCATCTTCTTTCTTGTTCTGAAAAGAAAACATTGTTTGTTACTGTAAGTCTGCTAATAATGCTCCTTTTTAAAAGAAATCGTAAAACTTTACAGAAATGTTTTAGCATTGCATAATGTTGTGTTCTTTAGTAGCCTTGGGGTTTTTTTTGTTTTGTTTTGGGGGTTTTTTTTAGTTTTGTTTGTTGGTTTGTTTGTTTTTATAGAACATTGCAGTGGGGTAATCTTTTTCCCTTGGCACAATCTTTAATAATACTTTTTGTTTTGTTTTAATCAGTGAAGGAAAAATGGAGCACAGTTGAGCAAGGCTCTGATACACAGTCTGTGAAGAAGCTTGAGAAAAATCAAAACAGACCAAATGATTCCAAAGAAAAGGAACCTCACTACTCTAAATCTCCTACAGTTGCTACTTTAGATGGGACTCAAAGCGTGAGCTTTCTATGCCATCCCGTAACAAAGAAGTCTGGTGTTCAGTGTAAAAAAAGGAAACCCAGAATTGATCAAATCAAATATTTGCAAAGTTCTAGTGTGGCTACAGCTGAAGAAGTGAGAAAGGTATCTGCAAAATGTGATGCTGAACATTGCAGAAATGCTGTAAACCATTGTAACCAGTTCTGTGCAAGAGAAAAGAATCCATTTGTGCGATTAGAGGCCTGTAGTTACATCAATACGTTTGTGAAGTCTTCAGCTGGTGTAACTACAGGCAGTTATAAATTAAGTGGATTCATCCAAGTAGCCCAGGATAAAAGAAAGCATGTATTTCCTGGTCGTACTGTAGAACAGAGCGATACGAACTGCAGCATTAGTAGAATGCAAAATGAGAGGTCACCTGTAAAAGGTGGATTATTGTTTCATAAAGAAAAAAGTCAAAACAGAGAAGGGTGTTTTTCGTGCTGTCAGAGTGAAAACAGTAAGTGTTTAAGGGGAAAAAAGTGGAATATTGGTAGAAAGCCTAGAAAAAAACCTAAAATCAGTGAGAAATCAGCAGTGCAGAATATTTTCACAGACATGCCTGCTGAGTGTGAGTTACAAACAGAAGAGGCGGTTGATTTGTCAAGCTCCTTTCCAGTCTTAGGACTAAATCATAAAGAAATTCCTCTGTCAGCTTCACGTGATCATACATCAGATCCTCATACAGGAAACAAAACTCATGAAGCACAAAAGGTGTCAGTCTGGAGACAGAATAGTACCAAATTACTGGCATTTGAAGGTGGCTTTAAGAAGACAGCAGAGTTATCTGTAATAGCAAAAGGAGAAAATTCGAGCAGCGTGGCACATCATTCTTCTGCCTCAGGTAGCCTGAGAGTGCTGGCTCAGGTCCATGATGTTTCTAATTGTCAGAAAATCAAGACAGATGAAAAATTGAACAAAGTTAGTAAGAAATTGCAGCGAATTACCTGTCAAAGAACAGTACCTATGACTGGTAAAAATGTTTGGCCTTTTGAATCTTGTGCCAGGGCTTCTGAATGGGCTCATAAAAATCACAGATCCGTCTCGGAAGGAAAAATACTTTTGAGGGCTGCCTTCGAGGAATCCTCTGATAAAAACAGTGTTAAAGCTGTAGAAAACAGTGCTGTGACTGGGAATTTGAGAAGCTTGAATTTGCATATGTCATCAGCAGAAATTAGCAAAGGATTTACACATACAATAACAGATCCAAATACTGACTGTCTGACTTCACTTGAAACACCAGAATCCTCTTCCATGGATACTTATGAGACTTTGAGAAATGAAAATGTGGAATCACCAGTTAATACAGATAGAAATGCTGTAACTTTTAACCGCGATGGTGTGCAAGAAGTTAAAGCAACCTCAAATTTTACAACAAAACAAAAACATAAAAATAAAGGAGCTGCAATAAAAAGAAACCTGTCTGTGACAGTCCAGAATTGTACACCTACAGGCAACACTAGCAGAATAAACTTCAGTCATAAAGCGTCAGTAGCGAATCAGACTTTATCTGATTTAAAGCTAATGAAAGTACTGAACACTGGAAACCTGATAAAGTTCAAAATTCCTTTATGCAGAAACAAACCTGAATCCAGGAAACGGGAATCTGTCTGTTCATTTGAAAGAAAAACCTGTAGTCCACTAGAGCTTCTTGATAGCACTAGCACTTCAAGAAGTCAGAAAACAGGTGAAGAGGCTTTTTTGGTAAAGGCCGAGCAGCAGCCTCTTCCTGTCATGAGTGATGCTATGTCTACAGCTTCCATGAAGAAAAAAGCAGATGAGATCAACAGTAAGGACTTCCTGCATGATGGCTCTGAAAACCTTTTAAATGAGATGTCTCTGCTCCCTGAACACTTTGCTTTATATCCACATCCTTTTCTTGATGGACAGCTGGAGTCACCTGCGCCTGATTTACAGAATACTGAATCTGTACTAAAATCTACTTTTCCTGATCATTCTTGGAATGCAATTGACCACCCTGCTGCATTAGAAATAAATGATGATGGCAGGTCAAGAGGGAATCTTTCACAACACGAAAGTAAAAATTTACCAGATATTCTTGAAGCTTATGAAGAAGATGTTCTTGTTATTGATGTGATTCAGGATGACCCCGACCTTTTTGGGACCAATAGTGAAAAGGAGCTTGCACTTGCAGACTCTGAAAATTGTCCTGTGAAGGCGTCCTATACTAGCATCTGCATTAAAGATGAAAATCAGGATCCTCAGCCTGAGTATCCCGTTACCTCAGAAAATAGAGATTCAGTAGATGATAATTTTAGGTATGCATATCTTTCTTTTTATTACAATAATCCTAAATGCTTTGATTCTGGTATGACAGTATTCTGGGTGCAGATAAATTAATTTGTTCTTCATAAGAACTAAGATAAATTCTGTATTGAAGGAGAACATAATCCTAAGGAATCAGCTTAGACCAAGTGAAGTGAAATATGCAAGTATAAACAGAACTAATTAAGAGTAATATTCTAAATAAATAAAAAAAAAAAGATCTGACTTGATTTGAGATAGCAGATAGGCCTTTGAGGTTAGCTTTTTAAGCGATAGAATACTTAGAGGTCATTTTTTACTTTCTAGGTCTAGCTTATTCTTTTCCTGGATCTGTGTGAGTAAATGGTTGTCTCTACAGTAGTATTCCATTTGCCATTCTCCTCTCCTTCTTTTCTCCTACCTCCAGAGACGTGTGTTTTTCAGATCAGATTGGCTAACAGGTTACAGATGTTTATGATCCTGCATCTTCATTCAGGAAGTTCCTGGTGTAAATTATTGTGTATTAATGTTTTTCTGGATTTTGAGATTATAATAAAAGTTTCTGAAGGGGGAAGAGAATTTTAAATTAGAAACAAACCTTTGTAAAAGAGGTGGTAGTCCTTCATGGGATAGATGAACTTGTCTAACCTGTTTTCTCTCTAAACTTTGATACTTGTGCTCGATAAATGAGTTTCAAGATTACATTTTTCATTTTATGAAGAAAATCATAAAGCTGAGATAGAAATAGTGCAAAAATTTCCTCTGAAGATGAGGAGTTTTTTATTGGGAGAGGTATTTTAATTTACTTCCTCTTGCCTTTCTGGGTGGCTTTATGTTATCCTTATTTTAGATAATATTTTAATTATTTTCAACATTGTACCATCTTATAACTGCATTCTTTTTTTATTCTTTGCTCTCCTTATCCTTTCCCCTTCATTAAACTCATGTGCAAAGGAGGAAACAAGTCTTCTTTGAGGTGCTGAACAGTTTTTTAGACATGAGAATATAAAACTTTCAGATATTAATAGAATAAAACTTGAAAAGCCTCTGAAGAACAAGGCAGGTCTTTAGTAGGAGCATCTAACTTCTTAACAAACAGCTAGGCTGTATTATAATAAATTTATTAGAATGAGTATTCATCTTGTATGCGGTGTGTATTCTACACACGGTTTAACAGAATGAATGTTCAGTGTACATTACACCAGGGTAATAATGGCTGTTCAGAGATGTTTTCCAACTGACTGTCCGGATAGCTGTTGCACAGAATGGAAGACCAGAACCTCTGAGCCCTTACACTCATGTATAGTTACGGTAATAGAGTTTGCTTTTTATATAAATACTAACTGGAATTTTTATTTGATCTTATAAGCGATTGGTAGGGAGGACAAATATTTCCTTTAATTAGTAATGACACTGAGTTAATCACACAACTATTAGATGAATGAAAACAACTTACTCGAAGTCATATTTCAACTTTCTTCATGGTATCTGCTAAATTTGCTTGCCATCAACCACAAAATTTAAAATTCATGGCTCTTATTTATTAGAATTTCCCCTTATTTTGCTAAAGAAGGAGGCAAAACTGTCTGTTCTTGCTTTTTACCTTCCGTAATTTGATGGGAAGATCAGTAGATGGTAATTAGTGATAGTTGGTAACAGTCAGGAACATATTAATGTACTGAATATGAGAATATTAAAATAAGGCAATAGATGTTACCACAGTTCTGTCAGGTAGCTTATGATATCACCAGATAATACCAGATACAACTGTGACCTCAGCTTTGTTTGGCCAGGAAAAAAAAAAAAGTGATTATGCTGGTAGAGTTATGCTTACATCATACTGCATATTTTTAAATAAAATACTCTTTCTGTTAATGTCCTTTTTTCTTTTTTTCCTCTTTAGAGTATTGCCTGTGTTTTCTTGTTTGGCTTCTCCTTTTATGCATACTCAGTTTTGCTTCATTGCGATATTATTCTTTAGCGCCGCTTCAATCTGTCCACGTGTAGCAGTGAGTCAGAACTGTACTATTGTAAACCATCTCTAGATTGTATACATATTAGCTTATATGCATAGGGTTTTTTAACATTGGCTTAGTGTTAGTCATTACACTATAGATGAATGTAATCTACATGAAGGGCAGGGCAAGCACTTAATGGCTGCACACGGTGTTTGTTGCTGAATGTTTTATTTAACTGTATAAATAGATAGCTTTTTGTTGTGATTCCCCTTCAGATAGTAAGAGCAGACAGATGATGACAGAAAGACTATGGATCTTTGCTGAAACTATTTTAGTGCATTATATGCATGGGGATGGACTTGACTACATTACTTACTGTGTACTGCTATTTTAGTGTGGCATTGGTACAGAGCAGTGAGAACTGTATTTCTGCTAGCAGCAAGCATAGCTGGGTTGTTAAAAAACTTCTTCAAATGTGTTGAGTGTTACTTATGATTTTAATAGCATTTAAATTGTAAGGGAAACAGCTGGTGCCTTAATTTGTAGTGTTCTTCCAATTGTCTGAGATCTATCAGCTTGTCAAAATGACAGCTGTTATAATGAAGTAATACTTTTTATTCAAGTTTTGTTATGAAACCAAACCACTGAAACTGTGTGAAGGGTGTACCAAGTTGTTGCGTTCAGTGGCAACTGTCAGCCACTGTGGATGTGTAACAATGTGGATCCATTTTGTGAGCTTTGAATTTCAACACCACAATGTGTTTAGCCAATAACACTTTTCACCTCTGACTGCTTGAGGCCTTAAAAGCCAGAGTGGTATTTTCAGTTAGGAAAATTCAAGGATAAAAATTTTTAGCTTCCAAATTTCAGATAATGAGGATATGTGTCCTTCAAAAGCAAAACACAGTGGTCACAAACAGTAATCAAAGTCCAAATTTCAAATAACGCTTGCTTCTTTTTTTCTTTTTTTTTTTTTTTCTTTTAAGCAAACTAACAAAGCACTCAAAAAACATAGAGGCATCTAACATTGCTACACATCTCTGACTCAGTTTCCTAACTACTCTAGTTGTGCTTGTGCATGTGCCCAGAGCTGATGTCTCTGAATGAGTAGTAGGTTTAAGTAGGACAAGCAGGTCCTGTCTCTTAGTCCAGGAAGATTCAGAAAAGGCTCTGTGTGTGTTTGTCTTGAAAGTTTTGATTCAGTTAGCATACTCTGACCTTTAGGCTAGCAACCACCTCTGGTGGTTGCATTTTGAGAAGAGTGGGTGCTGGTCACTTCCAGGCATTAGTAGTAGCTGGTCATCAGGCAAGAATTCTGGATTTGCAGCCTGAATGGGACAGTGAACTCAGTTTTCACATACATTTCTGTCAGACATTTGCTATTGCCCATCTCTAACTGACTCACAACAGTGTAGTTTTTGACTCAATCATCTGAGGTATTTCTTTTCTCTCATGTAGGAAATAAAGACACTTAACTCTTAAGTGGCATCCAGTACGTCCTTTCATCCCAGTATAATTAGGAGGTTCAGTGGATACCTTTGAAAGCACATCAGCAGCCATTCTTGCTCTTAGGAGACTTGTGCATTTCACTGCTTTTTTTTTTTTTTTTTTACTAAAAAGCCTAAACTTGAATCCATTTTTTATATGCAAAATAGCAAACTGAACACTGTGGTTTGTGTAACTTGTTCTGTAAACAGAGATTTGTTTAAATTCAACAGCAGCACACAAGAGTATCCCACATTCTGAAATGGTCTAGTCTGTCCCCATTTCTAGAGCTCTGAAATGTTTTGTTCTGGTTCTGTCATTGCTCCTAGATTTGTCAACAAATGCCAAGTACTGAAATAAGTGTAGTTTATGTGTTTTAGGCACCTTCTTTACAAAACGTTATGAAGTGCTTCTGTAACTATTTCACACTACACAATTAGCAGAATCTGGTAGAAGTGGTTTTTGACCTGAATGTGAAGATTTCAATCATGCTGTTAAATCTTTTCAGTTTTAAGCAATGTTTATGAAGATGACAGCTTTCTGGAACTGTCTGCACTGCAATTTTACACACCAAAAAAAAAAAAGTAAACTTGTTGCAGGCAAAATCCCTCAAACCTTGTATTTCACATAAAATGTGATGGAGAGAGGAAAATAAGCCTACAGAAAGCCTGCCTCTAATAAAAAAATCCTCTTATCTCTGCAAACTTGCTGTAACTTATTAAACTCTGCTTCTGAATGTATGCATATACATAGACATCTGTGCCTGAATGTTTTTGTAGTTCCAAGTTCCCCATACTGGGGAACTTATTCTTTTCCATTAGTTTGTTGCAAATTTTCATTGTCCCATCATACTAAGCCCCTTGCCATCATTTACTTGGTGTCATTCACCGGGTATGAGCTTCCAAAATCTGTGATGACAATGTTGTTTTATATATTATATATATCATGTATATGATCTATATGTATGATATATGTTATCA
>JAAGNO010022646.1:0-18321 GCA_033439905.1 Ceryle rudis | reverse complement strand
GGGCTTGACAGAGCTCTGAGCAACCTGCTCTAGTTGAGGATGTCCCTGCTCTCAGCAGGGGGGGTGGACTAGATGACTTCTAGAGGTCCCTTCCATCCCAGACATTTCTATGTTTCTATGATTTCTGCATAACTGGGTCAGGAAGGGCTGTGCTAAAATGGGCTGTTTCCATAGGCAGATTTATCAGTGTCCCAGACACACAGGTATGGATTCCTTCTGGGAGATAGCACAGGCAGCTGAACATTGGTACTATGAGGCATTACTTGCAAAATATATATATTTCCAAGCAGAATGGTAGGTTTTACACATTCTCTGCTACATTCTGATCTTGAGTTACTCTTAATCAACCCATTCTCAGCATTAAGGTCAGCAGGGCTACACTGTGCTGCACCAGTGAAGAACTTAATTAAATGCTTCATCTGCAGTGGCACTTATACACCTCTTGACACAGCTGGCCCAGACTTTTTGTTAAACCTGTTGATATTTTTATTCCTCTGGACAGCCTTCCTATTGCTACATATCTGCACTTCATCATCTGAAGAAAGAAGCAATTGCAATGACAGAACTAGACCTTGTTATGCTGTGAGTAATATTACACACAGTCCAGCACTTCTGGAGGGAATCTTGAACACTGGTGCTCTATATACATGATAAACAAGGGGAATTTGGTTTGTATTTGAGATAATTTATGGTATAGACTGCTTCATGTGTAGCTGCTGCTGTGCTGTTGTTTCACACCAAGATTCATTACACATAATGGGTTGGCTAG
Organism: Ceryle rudis; assembly: GCA_033439905.1. NCBI lineage: Eukaryota > Metazoa > Chordata > Aves > Coraciiformes > Cerylidae > Ceryle > Ceryle rudis. The sequence goes on along the minus strand of JAAGNO010022646.1, from coordinate 17,552 downwards.
CATCTCTGGGACTTCTTAGAAGATGTGTTAAAGAGCCCTAAAAAGTAAGTATGCAGATTAGAGTTTCCCATGTCTTTCATAAATATTTTAGACATTTGGAATGTGTCATTAAAATTTTAACAAAAGGAACAGAAGGAAAGCATGGTACTAAGTATTTTCTTCTTCCTACTCATTTTTGGGGTCATAAATTTTCTGCTTATTGAAGCATATTTTGTCTGAAGTATATTTTCTACTTTGAAGGTTAACAAAGGCCTAGAACAGTTATCATATCACTCAGTAAAAGCAGTGTTGTGTAGCACTAAATATGTATTCCACATAACCCTGACTCCCCAAAATGTTTGTGCTTGTGGAGACAGAACATAAAATGGAGATAAAAGCCTAATGGACTAGAATAGTGCTCTTCTAGATCCACTCAGCAATTCTTCTGCTGAGGTATAAACTATAGGGGAAGGATAAACTGGGAGAGTCAGGCTGTAGATATCAGTACATTAAACAACATGCAATCCAATTATAAAGAGTGAGCTAAATTCCCATCTGTAGTGCACCTACAGGTCTAATATGCAGTATTGGTGAGAGTTGTCTAGAAAGTAATTCTTTATTTTTCTATGCATAGCTCACTTGGAGATTCACTTATGTCAAATTTCGCAGATTCAGAAGTCCAAATACAGAATAACACCAGTAAAACCCACAGCCTTGCTTTGGAGTGATACTGTGACAGCAAGAAGTTTGTGTGGCAGCTAGCACCAATTCTTGTCTTTTTCCCAGTACCAGCTGCACCATCTGGAAGGAATCTGACACAAAGCATTGTTGAAGGTGATGGAAGAGCACAGAACTGAAGAAGAGGCTGTGGGCTACCAGGATGCAGCAGCCCCTACCATCTGCATAGGGCCCTGCTGTGAGTAAGGAGAGTATTTTGGGGCTTGACCCAGGGCCACTGGTGGATGGTGGAGCAGGGACAAACAGGGTCACACAAGGATAAGCTGGCAGAAGGATGGGAAGTCTCCACCTCCTCTGCTTCACTGAGTGATGAGGACATCACTGAGCCTAGTCTACACTGCTCCATTGGCCCTCATGCAGCTATGTGCAGCTTCCAAAGCCCATTTGTGTTTGGGTTAATCTCTTACCTATGATCACCTGAACTCATTGTGTATGCAGTGCTGTTTCTATTAATCCCTCTGGTATTCCCAGCTCCCTGGATTTTATTTGGGCTTAGAGCTAGTGGCTCTTAATTTTTAGAGTGAACATTTGAGGCTTCACTACAGCCCTCCTAATACAGGATTCAGCATTTATATTTTATTTAAAACACAGGGCTTGTTGCTACACTACTTTTAACATTCTAGTATATGCATAAAATTTTTATGGCACTCTCTCTTCCTGAGAGAAGTCTAAGGTATAAAACAACTTTTCAGGAAAAAAAAAAAGGCATGTAACAGTCTCTTGCTATGAGCGAGTGATATCAGTGAAAACAGAAAATATCCAAGAACAAAGCATCAGAACATTTTAAAAAGCTTATTTCTGTGCTGGCCTCAGTACGCTACCAAATTGGTCCCTTGCAGGCCATGGGGGCAAAGCTGCAAGAGGGCTGGAGCTGGAGACATCCTGGCCACCTCCCCCCAGTGTTGCACAGGTACATTTCTGCTGCCTTACTCATCTCACTTGAGTCTACTGCTCTCCCCATACATAATTTTTCCCCTATTTCAATTTCCCACCAAACCCAAGCATACCTTATCTAGAGGTGTTGCCAGAGATGGAGTGAGGTTCCAGCCCAGCTGCAGTACATGCTTTGGCCCCAGTGGTAGCAAGCACAGAAATACTGTGGTGGCAGAGAGACCCCAGGCTGGCTTTTCAAAGGGCAGAGGAGATGCCCAGGCAGTCCTTAGAGCACTACTGATGTTCCTGCTCATGCAAAGCAAGTGGGAAGCCATCATGTTCATGCCCAGGTAGCTGTAGGCAGCAAGAAGAGTGACGACTATAAGATGTGTAGGAATTGAACACTTCCTTTCTGTTGTCCTTTCCGGTACTGTGTGTCTGTTGGCACAGCGTCCTTTCCCTGAGTCTATTATCAGTGTAGTGTGACTGAACCTATCACAAGTTCCAGCTGGATGTCACCTTTGGGATCTATACCTGTGGTGCTCTTTGCACCTGGGACAAACAAAATGCTCTGTCCCTTAAAGGGACTTTGTGTTCACTGGTCACTTTTCTTCTATACAGAAGTTCCTGCTTTACTGGCGAAACGGTGGTGTGTACCATTTCTTCAAATGTCAACAGCTCAAATATGCACCTTCCAGTTCTTCATCATGAGTTTATCTGTGGTCAGCTACAAGAAGCTGAAGCTTTACTGAAAATGAATCAGATGGAACCAAGTCCTCTTTTAATGTTCAAAAGAGTTTGATTAGCTGTTTGTTGATATACTGAAATGTTTCAGATAATTCTTCAGTACTTTCTTAATCATGCTTTTCATCCACTTTGATATACTACAGTAAAAATATTATTATTTTAATCTAGAAGAGTAAATAGCATGAGAAAGCTGCTTATAGTATATTTCCTATGGCTGAAATCAGGAATTCCTGGAAATCTCATATGAAGTTCAGCTCTTATAAGATTTCTAGATCAAAGTTATTTAGATACATTAAGTTGCAAGATACAGATTTTTATATTAACAAAACCAGGTCGTCTGCAGTTTGTCAGATTTGTTTTTTTGCTAGAAGAAAAAAAATGGTACAGTTCAAATGCTTATAAATATGTGTGAATGAACACCCTCAAAATCTATATACAGATGAGATTTATAGAGTACAATTCAATACTGTTTTACAAAGCAATGAAAGTACTTGCCGATTCTCATGAAAAACATCAATATATTTTAGCTTTAATAATGAAAATGTTTAATAAGTAAGATCCAGTTATCAGCTTCATGGATAATACAAAACAAAACCTTTTTTCATATACCTGTGTATTTCATCTTATTTTTAGCAATCTTCTCAGCTTGCTAATACACCTTGGCTAATTGTTTTACTCCTTTTACTTTGAATTTCAGGATGAGAAGTGTAATATAGAAAGGTTACATATTTTTATGACCAAGTCTGGCAGGGAAATGGGTGTTGTTTGGTTCAGTGTTTTTTTGCATATAGTATGACATAACTGTTTTTATATCTCTTGGCTGAAAGATAATCTTGTGATCTACTGTCCTTGAAAGCTGTTGTTTTGGTATTTTCTTGTATTTACTCTGGAAACACAAAACCAAATTACAGCTAGGTATAAACAGGCATAAAATAGTCCAGTTTATTTCAGTGGATTCTCTCTTGCTTTATACTAGACTAGTAGCTTTAACATACTACATAACATCAACTGGTGATATAGTGCTTAAAGAAGAATTTCTTTTTTGAAGATGAGGTTGTCTTTTCCTTCATATCGGGCTTCCTAAGGTCCAACAGCCCGAGGAATGGGTATCACTGATTCTATCTACTTTATGCATAATCTTCAGATGAACACAGAAAATAATTATTCCCATTTGTTACAATTACCTTCTCCTTTGAAGAAACTCTTTCCATTTCATCCCTTCTCCTCCAAGCCCTGAAGACGAGCTCATAATTCAAGAGTGGCCAGACATCTCTGTATGTTTATCTAAGTGCAAAGTATTTAGAGCGAATGTTGCAGCATGTGATTTGTGATGGATTTTAAAATGCACCCAGGTGCTGGAGCTGGTGCAGGAGGTGTTTGTTACTGCCCATTTAGCCAGGCACTGGCAGGACCCTTATTGACCCTCTGTGGGGTGCAGAAGGCCCATTTGTGGCAGCAGGAGCAGTCCTGTTGTAAATAAGGATTAGACTCTTTTCGTTGTTGTTGTTTTATTTTTTGGGGTTTTTTTTCCCCTTCTTGTCATGATGCTGTATTTGGGAGCATGTATTAGGTTGAATCTTGTATTGGCTCACTCAGCTGATGCCACTCTGCCTCCCCACAGCTAGAAGGACAAGGGGACAGGTCATTTTCTGCTTTATTAAGAGATTTGAAGGTGAGAGCATCAAAATGGTAATTTCAATCAGAGCCAGTCTGGTTGCTCAGCAGACTAACAGAGCTACTGTAGGTTGTAGATCTTAATGCATGCAGAGACTGTGATCTAATTCTGAGCACTGCTTGTTGGGTCAAATCTGGTTGAGTCAAACTGCGATGCATCAGCCCATCAGGTCATTCCTGAGAGGCTGCCTCCTGCCTGGGTGGCAGCAAGTGAAATACAAAGAAGGAAGGAAATGGAGACCTTGCTTTGCTGAACAAGCACAAATCTCTGCATTACAGATTAGCACTTAGAAAATAATCCACTGTTGCCTTTAGTGTAATCTCAGCAGACATAGTAAATTCAGTATTGAAACCTTTGCAGGTACTGTCAAGTACCAGACAAAGGCATTCCTTGCAAATGGATGGGAGTAGAAAGCAGGGACTGGAAGAAAGAGAATAGATTAATTTCTTATTGTCACTCAATTAATCCTTGTAGTGACAAATAGCATGACGTTGACTACAACAGGAGGCACTGTTAAGAATTCACAGTTTTATCCAAAAAGGAGAGAGGAATTGCAGCATCTTGATTTCAGGTGTAAACATAAGGTTTTATTCTGATAGTATAATATCTAATAAGGATTTGTAGGCACTTGAAGGAATAATACCCATATATGTTTGGTTTAAATATACTATTTAGAATCTTACTATAGCCTTCCTCTGATGCACAGGTCTGTGCCCAGCCCCAGCACACTAACAATAGCAGCAAAAGCAATTATATAGCAACTGTAAGTGAGTAACATTTTTCAAGGCACTGTAGGTACTGCATTAGGAGAAAAAATCCAAACAAACAAATTAGCAAAATGAAAGCACAGAACAGCACTTAATCACGTAGTTGTCTCATTTAAATCAGTGGGTCAACTCATTTTCGTATAATTATGCATGTTTTTAAGATATGCTTGGTATGTCACAAGACTGTGTAATCTTATAATTGCAGCTATCCATTTCCCTTATGTTTGCCCTACCTTTGGAGAAAGGACTGCTCTTTTGTTGCTGGTTGTAAGGTAGCTGGCATAGGGGGGTGCAGGCTTGCAACATGAGCTAGGAAGCACTATGATAGGATGAACAGTAAGAGAGTCTTAGTTTAAAAATAACTAATTTTGCTGAAGAGATGGTAAAATACAAAAGTTGCTTGATCACAGTAACACTACAGCAACCTTGCAGTAGAAAATGATAGGGTGGCAGGGTAAATGGCTTCTTGCACTCTGCGAATTGAAACCAGTGGAAGCTGGGCCAGGTAGGTGTAATTACAAGAAGGGAGCTCTGGCAGAGATGAGGGAGTGTAGGTGGTGGGAGAACAGTAGTAAAATGATGTGTTTTATGTTACTGGTGTCCTGTCTTTTATTTACTTTAGTCTGCTGGCAGGATGTTTCTCTGTAAACATTACCACAAAACACTTAAACAGGAATAAAAGTAACTTTTATTGAAGGAATTTAAAAGTAGTCTCTGGAAAACATGCAAGAACACCACATGGACTCCACATCTTTTTCAAAGTAGAGTGAACACAGCAGGGATCTGCTACTGTCACCAAAAACAAATCCAAACCGCACCTTTTAATATTTATATAATTGAAAGTACAAATCAAGGTTCCTGCCTGAAAGTGCTAACATTTCATGACAGCAAAAAAGTCAAACTTGCCTTTTCAAACTGGTAATAGAATATGTAGCACCAAATGTAGCCTGTAGTTCTGGCATAAACCCACAACATCAGGACAATAGGGCTTACCACATATTGCAAAAGATAACTTTCCATTCTTTAAACTAATTAGAGAGGCAGCCAGTAGCACCACTATGGTTCTGTCAGCATTTCCACAATAAACCCCCCTTTTCAGGGCTTTATAACTTGGCTGTAAAAAATTAGCTTCAGGCTGAAACATGGCATGCCATGGTTCACCCCAGTAGCAAGTCAAGCTGTGCATGTGGTTATGTGCATGGTTTGTCGATTGTTTCCTAAACACAAATTTTTGTTAAAATTAGTTTTGCTGCTTCTTGGAAGACAAAGCCCCAGTTTTTAAATGAGCGTAAGTTACACTCCTCGTTAGTCTCTTGCAGCAAGTTAATTGTTAAAAGTATGAAGGTTTGAGGTGAGAAGCATATAGCCTTGTGATGCTTTTTTGTTTTAAATTAAATCATCTCAAGGGAAATTTGAAATCAGGTTGTTGCGCCAGCATGATGAACTTATTTCACAGGGTATGATCCTGACTCCATGGAAGACATCAAGCAGCTTTGACAGAAAAAGGCCCCACAAAAGCTGCTCACATGAGGGCACCGGTGTTCAAATAGTCCCTGGAGCCCTTGGAACAGCTGTGCCAAATGGAGGATCAGTGTCCAGCTGCAGGAGTGTCCAGGCCACTAAATACTCAGGTGGAGAAGCCATCAGCATCCCCCTCCCCTTTGCACATAGCAGTGGCAACATCAGCCTTTCCTAGGCTTGTGTCACAGATCCAACTGGGGGATCTCTTCCAGTTGTGGGTGGTAAACCACCGTTTGTTACATTTCCACATTATGGATGAGCACAGTGCATTGCTTCAGAAATATTCACATAGCCCATCTATATCCACAAATTTTGAACTGAATTGAGCAGCATAAATGATCTTACTGCAAATGTTCTTGTTTCAGCTGCACTGTGGTCTGTAGAAATGCTCAAGGAGTCAGGACACTACCATGCACCTGGAAACACTGCAACATGGAGAGAGAAGTGGAAGTATTTGAAAGGAAATCCAAAAGACTGGTAAGATGGGCAAATCTGACTCATTTTTCTTCAGGGGAGTCTTCCTCATTTTAATGCAGTTTAATTTTCATTCGTGTTTTGAATTTATTTTTTTTTTAGCATTTTTAACAGTTTATTATAAAGACAGGTTAAAAATGCAAGGTGGAGAAGCTAGCTTTTATTCTTCAAAGGAAGCAAGGGAAATACTCTGAAAACACAAAGGAGATGGAAAATGTCATCAATATGCACTAACATATTCTCCAAATCATTCTTCAATATAACTGTCACGAAGAAAACTAACAATCCACATCCAGTATTCTTCGATCAATGAACAGTTGAAGATGAAAATTAATATTATAGAATAGAATAACCAATTATAAGCCAATTCAAAAATCTATTCATCATGGACTCATTTTTGCAATGGGTGGATGAGATTTGAAAGGGAGAGAAAGTGAGTGAGTAAGCAGCACTGAGCCAACTCATCAGCTTCCCAAGCACAGAGCTTTGTCACCACCCCAAAAAAGAGAGGTAATGGCTGATGAACAAGTGAGATATTGAGGCTCAGTCCGTCTCCCTGAGTACAAGGAGTCAGCTAAGAGAACTGTCTCTCATGCAGAGGCAGTCTCAGGCTCTCCATCAGATCAGCAGAATTTTGTTCCAGCTTTAATTTTCTCCAAGAGTAGCTGCCAGGATATCCTTGAACACATAAACCAAATTAAGCCAAGCTAAACTGATCATTAGGCTTTCAAGTATGTGACTGCTTATATTTTATAAGGCTGTAGTCTACTTCAAGTTTCACCTCCTGCAGCCACCCAAGGTTGACCCTGGGAGTCCACTGGAATGACAGACAGAGGCTCCTAAATTTCTGGGAGCATCTTTTGAGCCTCGCACAGTTACAGAGGTAGCCCAGACCACTGTGGCTCACACAAGGATTACTCTAAATATCTTTTTACTCCTTCCAGCTGTCAAGTTACTACCCACTTTGAGCAACTGATGTGACCTATACCCATAGGTAACCTAAAAGTGTTCAAGTAGGAAAGCACATGAAAAAGGGGGCATAGGAGACACACACACACTTCTTCAGATACCAGCTGGATTCCATTTGTCACCCTGAGGATTTGTTTAAACTTTCTGATTTTTCTCCGTTTGCAAAAATTATCACACTTGGGCTGTGATTGTGCAGTTGTTCAGCATGTGCTGGCATCTAGAAAGGCTGAGATAGTTGGTGTTGTTCATCCTAGAGCAGAGAAGGCTCCAGTGAGACCTTATTGTGACTTTCCAGGACTTAAAAGGGGTCAATAAGACCCCTTAAGATCAGGACAGTTTTTTTAGCAAGGCTTCTTGTGATAGGACAAGGGCCAATGGTCTTAAAGTAAAAGAGGGTAGATTTATACTAGATATAAGGAAGAAAAGGGGTGGTGACACATTGGCACAGGTTGCCTGGAGAGGTGGTAGATACCACATCCCTAGAAACATTCCAGGTCAGGTTGGAGGGGGTTCTGAGCATCCTGATCTAGTTAAAGATGTCCCTGCTCAATGGAGTGATGTTAGATGACATGACCTTTAAATATCCCTTCGAACCCAAACTGTTCTATGTTTTCTAGTGGAAAACAAACACAACCTAGTGCTTAGCCTCTCCCTTTTCCTCCCTTCGAAACCCACCTCTCCACCTCAGTTCTAGCTTACAAAGACAACTCACCTTTACACAAACTACTCTAGTCCGCCAGACGGAAATACTAGCCCAGTAACAAGACATTTTTTAAAATAAACAAACTGAATTTGTTGAACTGAGAGGGTGTGCATCACTTCCTAATCCTGCTGCTTTCCACTTGCCCTACGCAGCCAGCTTTGTGACCAAGCGATTGGAACCCAGTTTCACTGACCCAAGCTAAGAAACTAACATTTGTTCTGCTCATCAGAGCTTTGTTTTCTTACAAGGTTAGTTCAAACTTAAATATGATGCAGGACTAGGTGAGGCGATGCAGATACATTGGAAAACACCTACAGGGATTTTAGGGATGGCCATGGGTCAACACCCCTGGCCACAGCTACCCTCTGTGCGTGCTTGCTTTTTCCTGTCTTAACTAGAGTCCTTGTAAACCTGAAGACAGTCTCACTTTTTAAATGCTGTATACATTTCTTAATGCTTTAGCAGGTCTTCTGTGATAGCAATATCTCATGTGTGGTTTCAGAGGTATTGGCTCCCTTTGATTCTCTTTTGGCAGTATTGAACAGCCTGCAGGTTCTTAAAATGTTTTCTTAAATTTGGGTATGTGCTGACTAAACTACATCACTAACCAAATGCAGACAGGAACATGTGGCCCGACTCTGTGATAGAATGATGGAAAATTAAATAAAAGGAATGTCAAAACTTTATTCAGCAGATCCCATTTGAAAAAAGAAAGATTTTCAGATGCAACAATTAATGTATTATAATAAAGGAATGTAATTTACAAATCTCTTTTGTGGATTAGAAGGACTTTCAGGCCATCAATATCCATGCTATTGTGCTGTCATAGCCTAGGACTGTGTGGCCCCTACATCTTCATACTCTGAATAAGCTCTTCCCAGTATTTAAAGATATCCTTTGACTATTTGGAATCCCTTTGTTTGTTCTATTTTATTGGAAAGACACTGACTCTTTTTTTTCACTTCCCAGTCCCTGCTCATGTTTGTAATGAATAAGAAGCTGAAGACTGCAGTTTTGGTTTCTGTATTTCTGCAAGAATCTCCTCTCTGCTTTCTGCAAGGTTGCACACAAACTGACTGAATGGAAACCTAAAGTCTGATGCCAGTGCCTTTTGTCTTCCTTTGCCCTACAGTGATCTCAACAAAATCAAGATAGATCTTGGATGCATAATGCCAGCTACTAAAGAAAATACCTACAGAGGGCTTAAATCAGAGGTGGCATAAGAGGTAAGTCAGGGCAGGTACCTGTATCATAAACTAGTCTGAATTAAATGATCAAAACTAAAGATGGAATCAGGTGTCATGAAAAAGGAAACATGGCAAATGATAGGACAAAATATAATATTTATTGCAGCTCAGCTTCCAGTATTCATTAAATGTGTACCTCAGGCTGAACCTGACCCAACCTGATGTACACTGGGTAGTTACACCACGACTTCTGCTACTGTCTGAGAGGTCTTGCAATAGGGCAATGCTTGAAAAAACTGGAGGGGAGAGTGGTAGTTTTTAAAATGTGTATGTTTGTATTTAAAAAAAATCTCACAGTATTCTTCATCAGAATCTAATCTTTTCAAACCAGAAAATATGGAGGATAGATGTATATATTAGTATCTATAAGTAATATGAACGTAGTTAATAATAAATGCCTACGGTGCTACGCTTAGCTATTACTTCCACAGCACATCTTAAACGAAAGCCAACTTGGTGGTTTGTACCATTCTGACAGCCAACAGGAAAGAGCAGAGAACATCCCATCACAGTATTGGCACTCTTGCCTGTCTTTGTTGAAATCCTGCATGACTGCACTGTACCAGTTGTGTTGTCCAGAGGGTCATTACGAGTCTCTCTTGTCAATTCGTGTCCTCCAAACCCTTCCAGGTCATGCTAGCAGGGAACAGAGTGACTCTGGCAAAGTCAGTGTTGTGCTAGTGATGAATTTGGCTCTTTGTACAAAGAAACTGATATCCCTCTCCAGCAGGAAAGTTTTATTTCCAATCCAATGACTCATACAAGTCTCCATCTTTTTGTCTGAAGCTCTCGGTTTCCCATTGAAGAGCTGAAATTAAATTCTACAAAGCAACATGAAAGGGATTCCAGTTATGTTTAGGCTAAATGCCCTCTCCCATGTATGTTATGCTTTATGTACAGCTATGAATGAAGCTAAAGGGATAGATAGAAAATAGGCTGGGAAATAAAAGAAAACTAAGTTCATAGCAAAGACTGTATTTCCGCAACTGGAAAGCATTTAAAGATTGGAAATTGTCTCTTTTTTTAACCCATGTTTCCCTCCCAACTCTATCAGCCAACTTTCTGCTAACACTTGCTCTGCTTTTATTTATCAGCTTGGGTTTTTTTATCCTGTTTATAGGAAAAGAAAGCAAGCAGACAAGAATGGAAAACAGAATTAGCTAAATATCTGGCAGTGTTTCATGAGAAGCATATCCGAGAGAGCAACAACAATCTAGGTAAGGTTCAACTTTTCTTTTTCCTTGCTCTAAGGACAGTTGTTTGTCAGATGCATGCTTTGCAGTTTATGTATAAATGTAAACTTCCTCCCTTGAGTACCACCCTACAAAGAAACAAATAATAATGGAAAAAAGTTTGAGGGGGATATTTGTAAATTATAAAAAATTTACGCATCTACAGTAACATGTTTTGTACAAAGATTTTTAAAGAAGCTTTTTTATTTTCATGTGTAGGAAACGTAAAACGCAATGATTGCTTTTTTTCATAACCAGTAACTATACAGATAGGTATGCTGTGATGGGTAGGGGCAAACAAACCTAAAGATGACAGATCTGTACAGAATGCTGTTAGTATGCCAGATCTTATTACAGAGCAGTGGGAGGCCTTGTACACTACGTACCAGCTCTATAGGGACCTTCATATTTAAAACAAGATGAAAAAAATGTGATTTGAAAAACCCCTCATGGGCAGCCTTCAAAGGCACAGACAGGTTCTGACTGGATTAACATTTATTGACTGTTTAAGCCTCCTTTTTTGCTTCAGGACAGAGATACACGAGTTTAATTGCAGAGGCTGTTCTGCCAACTGATCACCAGAGTGGCAACCAAAGCTTTACTAATCGGTCCTTCATTAAAGAAAAGTCTCTATTACAAAACAAATTAAGCATGCTCTGATCCTAACCTACAGGTCCAATGGCATTACAACAAAGTTTAAGCTGTTAGAGCACTGAAAAACTTATTAAGGTTTAGCGCTGAGATAGCACTTTTGTATTGATTTTACAATACATAGGTATTATGATTTATGGAGTGCTAGTGTCACTCTAACAAGCTGAAGGACACACAATATCATCTCCAACATCATTAAAATTCAGAAGCCTCTAGAACTAACTCATCAACCACTGTACATTGTCACAGACTATAGAGCTGTATTCCAGTTGGAAAATGCCCTAAGCTTTCTGGACAGTTGTCTTCCTGAATCATTTAATTAAAGAAAAAGACACATAAAAAATTAAAAAAAAAAAAAAACCCACAAAAAAAACCCCACCCCAAACCAAAAACAAAACCAAAAAACCCCACCACAACAGATAAAGAGAACTCAAACTACATTTTAAAAAAACTACTTGCAAATGTCTAGTTCATTCAATAAAATGACACTTTTATTCCCTATAACCTATACCAAAAGTAGGTTTTCCGCCTTCCATTGACTGAATACTAAGGCACTGGTATTAAGTCTGCTGGAAATAGCTGGTTAATGGAAATGGAAAGGGGAATGCTTTTATACTCTAAGTGAAACCCATGCATTATTTTACCTTGTTCTGTATCTGGAATGTTTTATTTTATGGAAGTTGGGTCCCCACCCTGTCCCAGACCAAAGGCATCCCTCCCTCCCTAGGAGCTGTTCTCGCTCTTTTCCCAGGGGAGGGGAAAAAAAAAAAAGAGAAAACCCGTCAGTCCCGGCTCCCGCTCCTTTTCAAAGCGGAGAAATACAAAGCCCTCTGTGAACAGCCGCACGTAGCCAGAAGCCGCAACTGCGGCAGCGGCTCCAGCCCCTCGCTCCGGGACCCAGGACTGTGGCCCGGCCCCGCCCCGCGCCGCGCGGGCAGTTCCGCAGTGCGCTGGAGCCCCCTGTCGGCGGCCGACCGCAAAGGCGGGCCGGGAGCCGGGGCCCGGGGCAGCGGGGACCGCTCCGCTCGCCGCGGCGGGAGGCAGCGCCAAGCGTGAGCCGCGACAAAACAGGCAGCCGAGAGCGCTCAGGTTTCTCTTTTAAAATGTTAATTTTTTTTTTTTTTTAAGTGTACATCCGTTCCTATAGTGCAGCGGTCGAGCCTCTGCTGTTGCACCCCAGTTCTGAACTAGAAACACCGTTAGTATTTTTGCAGTTGTCGGAGGGACACACTGAGTAGAGGCGCAACTGTGCCTTTCTTCTAACGACATCTAAGTGCAGGAAATCCTCCTCCTGGAATTTCGTAACTCAGCTCATTGAGAGCATGCAGATCAGAGTAGTATCCATAGTTTTGGAATGGATCTGGGCTAGCGGAAGGAATCTATCTTGGCAAAATCCTGGTTTATTATCCTGCACTGTACTAAGTAGTCACTATTTGTAATTATATCAATAGGAATCCTCAAGCCTTGACCTAGTCTGTGTTGTTACTTATATGGCCCCTGTGTTCATTTACGCCAGCACTACCAAATAATTTAAAAAAGGAATGTCGGAATGACAGTGCAAACCACCTGAGTACCAAACTCGTTTCTTTGTAATAAGGCAGTGTAAGATGTCAGGTATTATATAAGAAGCATTTACATTCTTTTCTTTCACATGGTGATTACTGGTATGTGTTATTTCCTACACCAGTTCACGAAAAGTGTTACGTTGTTATTACATTTGTTATGTGAAAATAATCAAATATATAAACGTGCGTTCTACTGCCGATCTTTTGTATGCGCAGTTCCCCTTACAAGCTGTGGGAATGTTTCATGTGAAAGGACTTCAAAGTCAGGCGATTGGGTAGCTAAGCTTATTAGAAAGCAGCCTTATCTGAGGAGTTCCAAAGGGTCCTAAATTGACAGAGCCTTGTGATGTGCTCCATGCTTTTGTCTGGCATATACATATTCATTTTTCTCCCAAATTCTGAATATCTTAAGACTTTTTAGTTTTGTGTACACTTGAAAATGTCATTTAAAGATATAAAATACTTCCTAAATTATTTTTCCGAATAAAGTTGAACTGTAGCTTATTGATTACTTTCCTCTTAAATGACCCTTAAAGCTCCTCAGATTTCCCTCTTACGCTACTGTAAGTCTTGATTCAGCCGGGAGGGTCTCCCAGTCTCAAATTGCACTAACACACAGCAGAAGTATGTTCATCATAGACAAGATCAGAATCAACCCATAATACGCGAGTAATACTTGGGAAGGGACTGAATAAAAATTCCCAGGAAAGTATAAATTGGCATTTCTGTCTGCTGAGAATTGCAGTACCTTCTTTTTTTTGGATCCCTTACAGATCTACTAAAAATCCTGTAAGATTCGAGTGGTGCTGCAAAATGCTGCTTCAGTATTTACAGCAGAGTAACAGCTAAAAGGATAAATTATTTTAAATCTTCTTAAAATGATTCCAATGAATATATCAAAAAGATTATATGTTTTCCAAGTCAGTGTAAATATGTATTAGTCAATGGCTTATTAGAGTGGTTGAAGGTGTTCATATTTTGTTGCTTATGTTTTTAATAGCATATTATTTCTAAGGAAGGAAGAGAAGGGTTTTCTTTCCAGTATAGCCAAAGAGGCCTGATTGGAAAATTCAATCAATCCTAAAATTAAAATTAGGAGGCCAGATCAGCATGAAAGCAATTGTGTTATAAGTCAGCGTTAAGATGTTATTGATAGAAAAACTAATGCAATACATTTTCCTCTGTCACACGTTTCTGGCCCAAAGCAATTTGCCAACTAGCTAACCACCTCAGCATAAACACTGGGGAGCCCCCGCTGGGTCCTGGAAATCCCGCTTGTCTGCAAGTGCACAATATACAAGGCAAATCTCCATAAAGCTCAGTGCCACAGTTGAATACAAACACTCCTCAGGTCCTGCTGTGACTTGGCATACCCTGCTGGACAGCTGGAAACTGAGAGGGAAGGAGCTACTGCCAATAACGGGTTACAAGGGATTGTCAGCATAAAGTTTCCTGGAAACACACAGCAGCTGACATAATTATTTTGCTAGAGGATATTGATGTGATATATAAGATTTATACAATGAACACGGTTGCATTTGGTGTGTATATATATATGACAGGATATACAGTAAAACATAGTGTCTTTTTGATACAATCTGTGTGCTTGAATTAAACCCTGAAAAAACAAAGAGATTTTGTCCCAACCTTACGTTTTGCCTAAAACAGTTCTGGAAATCAGATATTGCCCTAAAACTCATTTTATTATGTGTATCAAAAAGATTTAGCATTCTAAGGGTCATGAATGTGTATCTAACACCTTAGCAGCTGTGCTTTACTGTAGATAGGTTGCATACAGTCACTCTTTTTTTTTTTTTTCCCCCCTTTTTTTTTCTCTTGGAACCACTTGCAATAAAGTGCTACTGGCGATCATTAAAAAAAAAAGGTTGCTCATTTTATGTAGCTTGAATATACAAAATGGTATTTATCTGCATTCCAATCTAAAGAACGCTTGAAAGACAATTCAAAGATATAAATAAAACAGCTAAATTAGGGATTGGCATATTTGATCATCATTAGTCTAATGTAATATAATTTTTAATGTAAGGAAGCACATTTTCTAACCCTGAATAAAACCCTGGCATTCTCTATGTGTTATAATAAATTAATGCAATAAAAACAGGTACACTTATCCTGTAAAGAAGCTTATTAACCAGACTGCTAGTTCTGCAAAATTCAGCGTACAGTAAACAATACTTTTTTTGTTAGAATAATGACGTACAGTTTATTCTTTTATACTATGCAGCACTTGGGGACCACAGCCATTTACCAAAATAATACCAAATTAGTACTGCAAATATTGAAATCAGACCTTTCAGACTAACCAGTGGCCTAATTTTCTCTTCAATCTGCTCTTAATCTCAATTCATCAATAACACTGCCTTATTATAGGACTTTGACAGTGAGCTAGGGCTTTTGATAAATTATACATCTCAAGCCAGATTTAAAATTTGAAGCTCAAGTGCTAATTATCTGTACAGGCCTAGTTAATAACGAGATTTCTTGTTAAGTATCTGATCACAGCATGGGCATCATTTGTCAAGAACCTCAAGTCTACCTTGGAGACTAGCTCTTCGAATTCTCCCTTGCCTACCATATGTAAAATTGGGATCTTTGTTTCTATAATAACCTTTTATTAGGAAGCTGACATAATGATTAAGTTCGCTGTAGACACATACAATGAGTTAGACAATTACCCTTGCTGCTTTAAACTACTCAGGCTCCTAGCAAGACAAAATAATTAATATTGAATTTTAATTTGATGTGTTCCACATTTAAACCCCAATTTGCAAAGTACACCTGGAAGGCTGCCGCTGTTTCCTTGCAGTTTGTGCTGATGAAATAAAGGCTCCTGCAGTTTGAATGTAAAAGCACAGAAGGCATGATGCACCACAATCACTTCTCAGTGGAGCAAAGAATTTTCGAACATTAATGGGAAAGGTAATTACCTAGGTCTAACTTTATAGCCTTTTCTCTAATGAAACTATAATCTCCCAGGCCTACATGGTTTAAGCATTTACATGATTTTAACGATTTCACTGCCATAACAGTTGTCACACATGGCAATTTAAAAACTCAGTGCCTTAAAACAAAGATGCTAATTATATTTCTATATTTTTATTGTTGAAATAAAACTGGACTGTGCAAAGTGACAGAAGCATAATAAAAACAACCATGCACGGCATTGCCTAAGTGTGTGTGTGGGGGGGTCATATTTGTTTGAAGGAAGAAAGGCGCCTGAGAGCTTTCACAACTGTACCTGTTAACTGCACAGAGTGGTTTAATTCCCTTGGGCTGTGGCAGTGGGGCAAAGCACACGATATGTGCTGAGGACCTTTAGTCACTCCAACTTCATACAAAACTTCCATCGTGACAACTTGTGTAGTGGTTCCCTTATTAAAATACAAATGGTTCTCAACCATAATCACCTAGAGACATATCACATATATACAGTATTGCCATTGTAAGGTGGAGTCCTGGAGCCTTTCCCTTATACTAGCCCAGTGCTTTCCTGCAAGCGTTACTGCAGTCCTGATTGCAAAACCCCCACCGTAGTTGGCAAGCGTTTACTCCGACATACGGATGAATCTGAGCCTGAAACGTGGGAAAATGAGCTTACTGCTTGAAGAACTGGACAAACCAGCCATTTGCAGGGTGTATCCTGTAGCATGGTTCCAGCTTTTCAGAGCAGTGCCTCATGCGTCTGCTGGGGTGGGATGGGGATCCCACCCAGCTCACATCATCTGCTATTTGCAGCTTTTGAAGCATTCCCTCTGCATTACTGTCCTAACCTCTGCTTTTACTATACTAGGCAGTCTGGCTGCCAGCTCACATCTGTGTCAGACGTGCAGGCTGGCCGGGGTGTAACACTATCAGTAAAATTGGCTTTACCAATAACCTCATCTCTGGGTCTGGGACCCCAGCAAGCACCCTGCCTTTACTCAGCTCTAGTAGGGCTGGATGTCTTCTTCCAGCATGGGTTTTTGTCTATATGTGAGACCCTCATATCTCTAAATGAGCTGAAGTCATTGCTGCTACAATTTCCAGGATAGTCTAATGTGATGTTCATCATTATAGCACAACTTTATTTTACAAAACCTTTTCAGATCCACTAGCTGTGGGCCTCAGGTGCAAAGTTTGTATCCGTACCAAAACATGAACTTTCCAAAAAGGCAGGTGTACTCATACCTAATGCATATACCTTTTGATTATTATCAGTTTATAAGTGACACAAAATGATACCCTTAAACAGGAAAAAAAAAGAAGACACTTTGCTTGTAGGAAGGTGAGTCTCAATCTCATTTAGAGTGTCAGCGGGAAGCCCAGAATTTCCATTCTGTGGAAAATTCAGACAGTTCAAGGGTTTTTTTTCAATTCTTTACTGGAATGAAAAGCCAAGAAAACTAAAAAA
>JAAGNO010022645.1:155109-166720 GCA_033439905.1 Ceryle rudis | reverse complement strand
AATTTAAGTATAAGTCATACTCTCCACAGTGCCTGTAATAAGTACCTGGGCACGCACACACACACAGCTCACCTTCATCCCATGGGCCCACCCCTTTTGCATGCTGTTCGGCAAGTGGTGCAGAAATACCCCTGCCCTTCCCCCCCCCCCAGATGTCCCCCCCTAGTGTTGGAGAGTTAAAATGCTTAACAGATCAGTCTGCTAATGCTGTTTGTGGTGTGACATTAGGTGTCTTAAGCAAGAAAGTGGGTATTGAAGGAAAGTGGAATTTTGGAAGAACATACAAGTAACCAAGGATGGATGGGACTCAGATCCTGACTTAAGGACTGTACCTGGATAGTAGGGCTCCATTCATTATAAAGAAACCAGTGACCTGACTGATTCACTGATATGTCTGGATCTCTTATAAAGCACAATATCTAATGAATGAGTTTGAACCTTTATTGATTCACAGAAATAAGAAAGAATTGTTGCCCTTCTCAACATGTAAAGTGTGCTATTTTAGAACTTTTTGTTACTGCGTAAGTTTATTCTAGCTTTACAAGATCTTTTTTTTTCTTAAGTGTTTCCATCTTTATCAAAACTCTGTAGCATGTTACTGAGTTTCCCAAACCAGTTCTGTAGGAGCTAGCATCATATAAAAGGATGATACACATCGATACTGCCTGAAAACAACTCAGTGGCTCCTGTGCCATTCTGTCTGGGCAAACTATTTATTGAAATGAGGACTCTGGTTAACCTGTAATTAACAGTCCCTTATGAGGGTATGTCCTATATAAGGGGCTGTGATTTATTACTGTTCTCTGCAAGTTTCTTAGGTTGTAGCTGAGTTTCAAAAGAGCAGTTCATTACTAATGTGAAGTGCAATTAAGTGAAACTTGAGAACTGACATGAAGATGTATCTTGATGATAAAGCATCCCTACTTCTTTTAATGATACTGTGATGTTCCAATAATGTGAGTAGTCTTCTACATATAGACTGGAGCATGGATATTAACTGTAAGTAAGAAAGCCTAACACTTTCTGTGCTGAGCCATCATTGGTTTGGTTCAGGAGGCTGCTGATAGAAGTGATCTGTGCCTGGCTTTTATTCACAGGCCTACACTTGTGAACTATTGCTTTGCCAACAGGTTTATTTCACCAATCTCTGTTTTCCTTCCCAGTCCTAGGGACAATTGCTGTGAAATCTACTAGCTTGTTAACAAGGGAAAGAGAGCTTTGCTTTCTAGCAGGAACCTAGTCTGTCTTTACAGTTACAGTCCACAAAACTCATCATGAGTGATCAAACATGGTTTCACATCAAGGTAACTGTATACCGATTTACATCACTGTTGTAATTCTTACCTGCTTGTTTTACAGCTATACCTTACACAGCTGAAATTCAAATCTGTGGAATACGGAGCAAGAAATAAAGCTTGCTGAAACCATCTCCTTTTGTTTTCTGATAAAAGTACAGTAGAGATCCATGAATCACTGCGAGCTCTGGAGTACTGGCTCACCTGTGGTCTCCTGTGGCAGATATTCCTTTTCTTCTTCTTTCCTATCCCTTAAGTGGGAAAATTGCTGTAGGTGAGTGCATGGATTGCTGTGGAGTTGGAGGAAAAAATTGAGCAGGTGAAGTCCTTTCAGAAGGACAGCTTACAGCTGATAGTACTTGTGATCTTGATTGTTTGTTTGGTTTTGTGTTTTTTGTTTGTTTTCTGGTTTGGTTTTTTGGCTGCTGTTTTTTCTCTGGATGAAACTAAAATATCCAAACCTGTCTATTATTTACTAAGGAACCTGTAGTAGATGTAGTCCAGAAATGCTCAGGGCCTACCAGGGTTATGAAAGTTGACAAATGAAGGCTGGAACCTAAAACATATGTGAGGGTATAACCCAGTAAAACGTGAGATCACTTCAGATTACTTTGTCAATGCTCCCATGGAGGAAGCATATCTGTCTTATATGGAAAAGAGTTGTTACTTGGCTATGTCTGTGTGAGGTGTGTTGTCTGAATGTGCCTTTGATAAGGTTTCCTTTCTTAACTAAAAAAAAAAAAAAAAATAAAAATATGCAGTATGCTGCTCTGTGCCGTGCAGTCTGGTGGTTTGGACCAATCGTGATGACTAAGTTGAATGAATGATACTTCCTTCCTCATCTGTGTTTTGTGTAAACAAAGACTGACCTAGTTTAGCCATTAAAGTGCCTCTGGCTTTGAATCCCAAGTGGGAAAGGGGGGTTTTGAGTTTATGGCCTGCAAAAAGGGGGGTTTCTGCTAGCTGCTTCCCTTGCGGAGTTTCTGCCTCTGTGTCCCCGTTGCCTTTGCATTGACATGACATGCTGTGTGTCCATGCTGTGAACTGGGCAGGGGAATCCCTTAAGCTGTTGGGACTGACAAAGGTTCTTTATTGACAAACTGCGATGCAGATGGCATTGTGAGGAAACAAGACTCACCATTCTGCTGCTTTTGTCTCTCAGTCTCTGTGTTTCCGTGTTTCCTGCCCACGATTACTTCTGAGATTTATCAGATTCCAGCAGTTAGGACAAATGGATAGGGACCTCAAAGATATTATAATACTGCAAATACTGAAAATGTGCAGCAGACTATAAGACTATACAACATGAAATCAACTACGCTATTAGGCAGCAGAGAATCTACAGGAGCTAGAGGAAGGATGAAGAGAAATTTATTACTGTCTATCTGAACAGCTAGAAAAGCTTCAGCTGAAACTCTTAGGCACTATAGAATGCAATTCTGAAGTGAAGCTCCAGGGAACCAGGCTTGGTAACTTGAATGATAGTAAAACTGTTCTCTATTCTGTGCTGTCAGATGTTTCTAGGTGAGAAAAAAAACCAACACCCCAAACTAACAAAAAACCCAACAACAAAACAAACAAAAAACCCCCAGAACAAACAAAAAAAACCCCAAACACAATAATTTGAGGCTCTGAATGCCACTAGGGGGCAGACCCCCTGTATCTATTCTGTGGATGTCTTCTGTGTCTTGATTCTTCATCTGAGTGTATTGAAAACACTTCTAAGCTATAGTGTATAGACATCAGTAGCGATGCTTAGATGCTGTCTTTATAGGGCTCGTATTGGACATTTAGGTGGGAAACATGCAAGGCTTTCAACACTATATCCTTTATTGTTCAGACTTGTACCCCCTCTGAAAAGTCTGCTACTCAAAGCAGTTGCTTGCATTTAGTTGCACTTAGGTGTGAACACATGACTCTCTTCTTTCCCTATTTCTTGATTCTGTTGTTAATAGATCGGAAATGAGATGACATAGTAATGTTGGAGTGCATTTCAAGGACTGGAGGTAGTGGCAAGAACATAAAGGTGGTGAATAATCTGTGGTTAAAGGCATGATTTCTGAGTGTTAGAAGCTTAGTGTTGTGGAGTGACTTGTTTCTGTTGGCGAGATATTTGTGTCTGAATAAAGTTACCGCTTGGAAACAACTGTATCTTGAAGTAATGACTGTCTGTAATAATGTTCCTCTTCTCTTAGTGCCAGTCTTTTATTGCAATGTGCTTCTCATCCACTCCCTGTGGGAGATTATTTTAGCTTCATTTTATTGGCATTTTGACTTACAGGGCACGTTGGGATGTGGCTGAGAACAACCTAGGAATAGGGTCATTGCCTGCCTTTATTTACTAGGAGAGGGCTCCTGGTCATGGGTGAGGGGTCATTCTTCAATTCTTCAATTATTTTATGTTTGCATTTTGTTATACCTGGAGTACAGGTCCCATCTCATATTTGGGGATACACTAGGACTAAGCCACAAACATAGAAATGCCTGGGAAGAAACATAGAAATGTCAGAAGACACCCACATCCTTGTGATGTACTTCCGAAGTATATCATCTCTTCTAATGAAGACCTCAGTGAGTGGATGCTTAGTAATGAGTCTGATAAACACAGTATGGGCTTCTTTAGGTGCTGTATTTTAAGAACATCTATTTATTTCATTTTGGAGTATTAATACTGATTAAAACTGAAGTGTCCGGTTTCAAAGCAATGATTAAAGTTTTTGACCTTAATCCTGACTTAAAAGTATGTGATGCCTCCGAGTTTTGTATACAGTTGATGCTCTGCTGCAACAGGGCAGTTTAATACAGATCTGTTCACCTATGAAGAAATATGAAGAGATGCCAGCTTATTTCATTTGTGGGTACCTGATGGGTAGTTTATAACTGTGTTGCAGTTCAGGAGTGATCATGTGAACGAGAATGACTTTTTGAATGTAGCGTATTGGAGGAATTGTACAAGTCTTTTATTTCTCAATAAGTCAAAATAAAAGTTCACATGTAAAAGATTGCTCCCCACTTCTAATTTTCTTTAAATGATACAATTAGCTGTGCACAACCTTCTTACTCCTTTACCTTTCTAGCACACCTACTGTGCCTGCTGTCTTTTCCCCAGCTACCCTGCATCAAATCAGTACGGTCTTCTAATGATCTTTTGGGGCATGCCCACACCTCATGGACACCTCATTCTTTGCTTCATCCTCTGTGTATCTACTCTGAACAGCTAATCAAGAAATGCAAGTGTTATCACAGCCACCATCCAGCTCTACAGTACCACTTTGAGGATGTGGTACAGATATTTGGGAACTTCTGCTCTAGGTGGTACTAATTGTAACTCTCATTCTAGGCTGGAGAGTGTTGGCTTTGTTTTGTTGTTTGAGGGGTTTTTTTTAAGGAGATCTCAGGCTGTCAAACTCACACAGTGTGGCCTACCTTGAAAAGATATTGGTAAACATCTGAGGCTGATTCGTCTTCATTATTGCTTTAAAATTAGTAGTGTTTTACTGAAGAGTCTTTGTGGAATGTGTAGGGGAACGTTGAAGGAAGTACTGTGAAGGTAAGAAATTCAGCCAGAAATTACGGTAGTTTGCAGGAAGGTGCTACTTTGGCTGTAGATTTGTTTATCATAGAAAAAAAAGTTAAAAGCCCCCCCCCCCCCCAATACTAAGAAGTCATCTGTTGCAATGTAAATATTTTTAAAGATACGCTGTCCTGACAGAAATGCCTGAAGCATCTTCGTGTTCAATATAGTGTATATTTTTTCTCGTATGTTCTGTTCATGTTATCCAACTCCATATAAAAACTACAGACTAGTACCACAGAGGTCATTCAGCAGGCTTTATCTGTAGTTTAAAAGCTGTGGGTATTTATGCATAATATAGACAACTTTTTGAAAATTACTGATCTTTAATATATGCCTTCACTTCCTCACTTGAAGTTACTACTTACCTTCTTCATATAGTAATTTGAAGATATTTCTTGAAAGTTTGAGGAAGTTGGTTGTCATTATAGCTATTTGAATAGCAAAACTTTGGGTTTCTTTGCTTTGTTTTGTTAGTTTGTTTTGTGTGGGGCTTTTTGTTTGTTTTTGTGTTGCATGTGTTCTTTGTTTGTTTTTTTTTTTTTAATTAGAACTTTAAAAATTGTGCATAGAAAGCAGTCTTCCTTTCAGAAAGACGTGTTGACTCTGTGCTTCCTTATGCCGTGTTGAAAATAGCTGGTGGTTGGACCTTGACAGCTTGAGAACTCTGGTACTCAAGAACTGTGTGATGTCTGGTGAATCTTAATACTGTCATTTAAGGCACTATACAGCCTAGTATACTAAACTGATGATGAAAGCAAATTTGTTACTACCAGGCAGTCTTGCTCCCAGTTTATCTGCTTACTACATTTCAATTTTGTTGACTGGTTTGAAACGATGGTGATTTTTGATGAAGTTATTGATGTCTTAAGCAAGCCTTGGCAGCCCTCGGATGCTAAAGAGTTCAGTGTTGACAAAGGAGATTACTGGGGGGAAAAAAAAAATGTTGTGGGCATGTGGAGAAACTGCAGATACTATTTTATTCATAATACCCTAAGCACAGTTCAAATTATAGTTGTGGAATATGCATTCAGAGAAACTCTATTAGAGATAAAGGTATATTTCTGTCCTGTTGATGAGGGGATGACTACCATCAAAGATAAGCTCTCTCCTCTGTTAGGGGTCTTGCGTAGGATCCTGATGGGTTTTTCTCTGTTCAGAGAGAGGAGCTGGAAATACATAGTGTGGGAAGATACCTTGTGCTATCAGCCTTGGGTTATATTGAGCCTTGCTTTGGAGTATGTAAAATACTGTTTAATATCAGCCTGTAAGATTAGGAGATGCGCTTGCTTGAATACCGGCTTGGCTTTAAAACACTGTTTTGTCCTGGCGTACAATCCTGTACTGAGACTGTATGAGTGCAGTGGGCTTTATTTAGAAAGGGTGTTTCTGAATTCCTGATTTGAATGAGTCATTCTAAAATGGGAGACACAGAAGACTGACAGTGCTGGTTTCCATGTCCAAATTTTAGCTGTGGTCTTGTCAGCCCAGGGGGAAAACAATTCAAATAAATTTTTTTGCCAACTTCTTTATGAAGGAGTTTAATTTCAGCCTTGCAGTTCTTTTTCTAGTTCACCGCAGATGTAATTGCTGACTGGGACACAAGTGTTTTAATTCTGCAATATAGCTTGATGTGGAATATTCTTTTTCTGCTTCCATGTAAGAGTGCCTTTGGGGAGCAATGCATTGGTGTGGTGTCTTGTGTGCCTTTAGTGACTGCTGTCACTCTGGGCTGTTGGTTTCAGATTGCTTCTTTGACTGCCTGGCCAAGAAGGTAGACAATAAAGTTTTCTAGGGATGTCACGCTGGGTTAAGTGAATTAGATTTGGACTGTGCAGCCAGTGGTTCTTACCAGCTCCAGCATGATCCTTTTTAGCAGGTGGATTAAGTCTGTCAGCTCTTCAGTCCCTGGCTTCCATCAGCCTTGAGCCTGTGGATTCATTGGCACTGGAGAAGGTAAGTCCCTTAAAAGGGAATTTTCTTTGGAATAAAAAAAAAAATTTAAAAACCCCCAAAACCCAGAACAATAAACCAAAGAAAAACAAAACCACAAAACACTAAACCCAGCATCGCTTTCAGTTAGTTTTTGAGGAAGTAACTGTTAAGAGTGTTGTGCATTTAGACCTTTATTACTAATGCCTCACATACCAAAGTGAAAATGTGGTGATCATAACTCTCACAGAGAAGCGTTTCTCATGGTGGTTTTTCGAGGCTCACAGTTTTGCTGGATCCAAGTGGAACACAGGGTATTCAAGAGCGGTACTGTGGCTCTTCCTCTAATGGCTCTGCTTTGCTGCATTTGGCCAGGGTGAGAGACAAAGAACAGGCTGCAGTTACTGACTGCAAGCATTTGTAGGAACTACTGAGTTCCCCTCTTCTGAGGAGTAGAGGCCTGTTGGTGCTTCTCGCTCCTCTTGCTCTGTGGGAGCAGAACTGCAGCTAATACAAAGAACTGTATAAGAACAAATGAGCCAAGGAGGACCAGGACTTTCCAAAAGTTGAGGCACTCTGCTTGTGCATATGAAGGTGTTGACCTCTTTCCCTGAGGGTGATGGTAGAATTATTTTCTTTGAATAATAGTAAATGGTTGTTGCCTTCCTTGCCCCATTATGACTTAGCAAAAGGAATGCTAAATGCGCAGATGTTTTATCTCTGAAAAATGTGAAGTATCTTTTATAGTTATGTGAAAGTATTCTGTCTATTTTTTAAATTGCATAAATGGGCCACAGTTCTTAGCATCCAAAAAAAAGGTGAAATGCTTGAGACTTCCACTGTCTGTGGCTTGAGAAGCTATCTAGATACTTGCAATTCTTACTGTTCTGCAGTGAAGTTTGTGTAGGAGTGAAAGCAAAGATGAACACTGAGTCAACTCACTCACCTGCTCCCACTGCAGGTTCTGGCCACATAGGATTTCAACTGCATATGAGTTTTCAGTTCTCAATCTCTAAAGCAGGAAATAACAGCTAAAAAAAAGGAAGAGCTTTAAGCAAATAATGATGAATCAAGAATTTAAGTAATTGGGGAATAGGGCTATATGTTGAAAACTGTCCCTGACTCACTTTCTAGACATTGATAGTGAGAGATTTTGGGTTTCCAACGCACACAGGGTCGAAGCTGCTCTGCAGAGGATACTGAATTATGTCTTGCTGTATTTCCAGCTTTCTTGCCTGGAAAATAAATGCTGAAGCATAAGTCAGTGTTCAGTGCACATTATGGTATTGATACACTGTAGTTTTCGCTTCTGAAACTTCTGGTGTAACAATTACTAAATTATGATCCATGGGATATTGTTGGTAGCTTGATTTGGAAACTTCCTCTTTGTTTAGTCAGAAAACTCGATGAAAACTATGAATCTCCTGTAGTTTTCTTGTTTATTTTATCTATTACACTTTTCTGCCTGTAATTGCATTCTTTTACATGCTAACATTTGTGCTGACTTTTCCCTCAGCTAGTAGAGATAGTTTTGTATATGTTTCACTTAATCCACCTCTAGGATTAACATTTTAGGAAGTTCACTGTTCTTCACAATAAAATCCTTTCCCCTCTAGTCAAGACTTTTTCTGTATTCTGTGCTGTATTTCCCCCAAAACCATGAAGTGTTTGATCTTCAATATTATGCCAAAATTGCTCCTTGCTAGTTGCGTGTGGAGGTACACAATAAGTTTTTACTATTGTTTCTAATACTTTTGTTTTGACATTTCCATGGTAAAGAAAAATAATTCTTAAACCTGTTTTTAGAGTTTAATCATGAAAAGTTTAAAACTACATTTAACTTGAAAACAAAATAAAAACAACTAAAACCCAGCCAGTCCTGCTTCCCTTTTCCTCCCACCCTCAAACAGAAAAATCAACAGTTGGAGAAGGTAGAAGCAACGACCACTACTTTTTTCTTTCCATCGCTTCTTTATAAAGAAGAGATGGAGATTAAACTGAATGAATTCCCAGTCTTTTGCTCTTGCATAGTCATATTTAGGTCCTCTGCTATTGTGCAGCCTGTCTGCCAGTTAGATTTAATTAAAAAAAAGTCAATTTATTTTCTTCAACTTCCAGGTTATACAAGAAGCTGGTTTGTTTTTTTTTTTTAAACTAGATCAGCAAGCCTATAATATGTACTATGAAAATCAAGAGCTCAGAGAGCTTTCTAACCTTTAAGTATGGTGGAAATTTCCTTAGTTGCAGTCATCAGCTCAGAAATAACCCCATTCCTATGCTTTTGCAGCACATTTGTCCTTTCAACATGAAGATAAGTAACATAAACAGAAGTAGTCAAAATTGTCTCCTTGCCAGTTCTTTTTAATTCCTATGTGAAACATTTCATCCTGCAGATCTAATTTCTGGGTATTGGAAATAACTTGTATGAATAATTGTGACAAACCACAGAGCAGCATTATCTCTTCTAATCACTTGTGGACTATAAAATATTTGATGTGAATGTTGAAAAAAAAAAAATCTCACTTTTTATCCATTAAATACTTCCCCCAACCCTGTGTTGTTGTAAGTCTATCATAATGTGCTCCCATTAGTTCTTACCCAATAATGATTATTTTATTTAATATTGGGAGTTTTCCAGTTGCTTTTTGTTATAGCACACTAATAATTTTATTCATTAAGAATACTGTTTGGTTTATGTATTTGTCTATATGATGTATATGATTTCAGATTATCTGTTCTTATATTCTGTCAACTGATATATTGCTGACTTTATTCCAAAATGTTGATTTTAAGTAGTATCTTTTAATTAGTATCTAAAGTCTCAGTTTAAAAAAAAAAAAAAAGTAAAAAGAAAAAATAAATAAAGAAGCCAAGAAAACTTTGTGTCCCTGTAAGAGTTGAAGAGCAACACTAAACTATTTTTTTGAGTAATATAATATTGTACTCGGCCTCATTCCTGTCTCTGCATTGCCTGCCTTTTACTTTCAAAGCTGGTGGTACAGGTAAACACTTCAAAGATTGAGGAAGAGGATGCACTTGAGCTCCCCTCAAAGCACTTTAGAGAGGAAGTACAACTGACCCATCAATGAAATTCTCTATACAGCAAATGCTGGTAAGTGTACTAAATTAACTGAAAAAAAAAAAGTCTATGATCTTTTAATTTAGCAGTCCTGTAACAGGACTACAGTGTCTAGATGAAAATATATGTTTGCTTTTCAAGTTGAATGGTGCTAATTTAGTCATCCTGTCTTTCATTCTTCCCTTCTCTCGTCTTGGATCTACAATTGTTTCTTTCAGATAATCCAAGAAAGTACTTTACCTAGCCTGCTATCTTTCTTGGCTTGCATTCTTCCTTACAGCATATTCTCCTGTTCCTTTCACAGTAAAAATATTTTGCAGCAGCAGCAATACTTATCCATGTTATGATCTTAAGGCATAGCTTTTCTAGCTGAGGAGGGAATTGTTTCATGATGTATCCATGGAAGCGTGTATGAAAGTGTCTTAGATCTGCACTTAAATCTTGGTTATTTGCTAATGATGTTGAGTGTTTATTAAATCATTTTGAATCCTTCTGTAATTAGATTTACCTTGTCTTTCTACAGTGTGGGTATATGTGATCTTACAGTAGTTAGGTGAGTGTCAGTTAAATAAATTGCAATATACTTAGCTTACTGCAAATGCAAATTTAAAATTCATAAGTTTTGTTAGAATTTGTATTTGGGACCTAGAAAACACCCTGTCATTTCTTGCCACAGCTTATCTGGTAAGTACTAGCTTGCTAAAAGAAGGTAATCTTAGTATGGGCTGTATAGCATATGTGTGTCCTTGGCCTCACTGAAAGTATTGAAAATTTAAAGTTTGATCAGTATTATCCATCCTTGGTTTCTATTATCTTATTATGTTTGTTCTATACAGTACTGCAATAACTAATACTCTTGTTCTAAATAGGAAATATTTTTTTCTTCTCTTTTCATAAGCCCTTTCAGTAATAAAATAGATTTATTTTATTTTATTTTTTAAAGCCCTTATTTTAGAGAAATTGTCCTTGTGGTAATTTCCTAGAAAAATTTACACAAGCATTTTCAAATGCTCTGAGTTTTGTTTGTCCCTGAATTCATCCTCTCCTTCCCCCACCCCAAAGATCTGAATACATTTTTTCATTAGTTAATTCTGTTGACTCCAAATGTCTTCAAATGCTGAACTCTGAGTAGCTTCAGTAGCTTTTCAGGTGTTAGATGTTCTTTTCATTGACTGAAAAGTTTTGTGGAAGTTTTGCTTAGCTCCCTAATGATTCTGTCCCAGTGAGACATGGAAGTTTTTTGCACTTTTTTTTTTCCTTTTTCTTGGAGAGCTGCATATAGTGGGCTTTCTGTCAGGAGAGGCTGGAATCTTTATTTCTTTTTCAGTGTTTTCAGCCAGAGTTCTTGATGGCTCAAGTCACTGTATTTTAAGCAAATCACTGCTTGATTGTCTTAAAGATTTTGCTTGCATTAAGAAAAGCAAAAGTGCTTTCTAAAATACTAGTTGTCCCCTCTGCTGCACAGCTGTTGAGCATTCTTGATAGCATTTTACTCAGTTCAGTCTTTTCTAGTGTTGTCATTCCTGGTAAAACTCTTCCATGTTACAGTTCCTGATGTACTTACAGTGAACCTTGAGAAGCAAACATGTTTTCTCAGACAAATTTGTTTTGTTTCTTTTTTTTTTGTTTTTTTTTTTGTTTTTTTTTTTTTTTTTTTTTTTTTTTTTTTTTTGTTTTTTTAAACTGGTTTTAAAACTGTGTTTTAGCTTGTATTGGCGCTAGTTAAATTGT
>JAAGNO010022645.1:141582-155009 GCA_033439905.1 Ceryle rudis | reverse complement strand
ATGTTCTTACAGGGATCCTTGATAAGCAAAATTGTTTTCTAAGACAAATTTGTTTTGTTTCGTTTTTTTTTGTTTTTTTTTGTTTTTTTTTTTTTTGGTTACTTAAACATGGATGAAAACCTGTGTTAACTCTAGTAAGGACTGAAGTAAATGAGATGCTGTCTCATGGTAGTATTTGGAGGTTAAGGCTCTAAGGGGCGCTCTTCACTCCAAGTTAATTTTAAATTACAATGTAGCTACTAGAAAGCAAACCTCAAAGAAGAGAAAACTTAAGCCCTTCTGTTTGAATATTGAGAAGCAACTAATGCTTCACAAAAGTTTACTTCTATGCACTGCTTCTGTCCGAAAACATCTGTACAGAAGTGCCTTCCTTCAAGATGTAGTGTGATACTAGACAAGTGTCAGTATGTGTATATACTTTTTGTTAATATTGTGCAAAGGGGCTGAAAAATGAAATTGGAAACTAAGAAATGCAGTGATGCCAGTTAATGGGAACTTTGATTAAAGAAAGCAACAAGCTGTGGCATGGCCAAGAATTGGGTTTTTTTAGGTACAAAAACAGAAGAGAGAAACTTTAAAGAGGATAAAGTTGGCAGCGTAAAGCCTGGGTGAGAATCAAAAGGGAAAGGTTGAGTTGTGATGGTAGCTGGTGTGGTGCACAGAAAGGTCTGGGGATGGAAGTAGCAGAAGAGGTGTTAATAACGTGACTGAAAAGGATAACTGGGAAAAGATGTGTATGTGCAGTTTTAAGAAGGTAAAGAAGGCAGTCAATAAGAAAAATCCTATCTATGTATCTGTGGTACTAGGAAAGAATAAGGCACAAGGTTGCAAGATGCTAGTGCTTCTTGAGAGCAGTTGAGTAGAATGCCTGTCACTGTGAAAGGAAATGTCACTCTTCTTAAGGAAAATTGTCTTTCTGGATGATGAGATGAATCAGTGATAGGGAAAATAGAAAAGATACAACTGAACAATGTGAAGACTATTAATTCTTTGAGGCAGAAAGGTCAGCTGTGGATTGGGAATTAGAGGGCTCTCTTTTACTTTGATTTTGACAGAAACATGACATCTAACAGAAGCAAGTGATACCACCATCCTGGAAAGCCATTGTAGTGTTAAATACCTGTTGAAGGGCTTTTGGCAGCCTGATGGTTTACAAATGTGTTCAGAGAGCATTTGATAAGATAGATACTGAGTAGTGGCAAGGTGCAGTCTCTCAGGGTGAAGAACTGCAGTATTTTCCACTTATGAGCTTGTTTTCCTGGGTCAACACATCTGTGTGAAGAAATGCTCATTCAGTTATTGTAAATGATTTTAGGTATTGGCTGGAGCAGGGTAGAATGGAGTAACACTTAAAGCAACTTTTACAAGCATTGGATAGGTGTTCGCCTGAACATGTTTCTGTGTACTTCTCCAGTGCTCCTCATATAGTACCTGCTGGGTTGAGATTTATGAACACAAAAGTTAAGTCTTCAGTACCCTGGGATATTTATTGTGGGGCTTTTTTGTTTGTGGGGTGTTTTTTGTTGTGTTGGGGTTTTTTTTTGTTTGTTTGGTTGTTTTTTTTCTAAGCTGCTGGGCTTCATGAGAAATGTTTTCTTCAACTTTGAAGTTTTGGAGATTCAACTTTCAGCTTCAAACTGGGAACCTTTAGCTCCTGTTCAGTTGTCTTGGCTAATTGCACATGCAAAGGTTCTCCATATTCTTAAGGGTGTTGGGTGTTTTGAATGTCAGGAAGAATGGGTACTGCTTCTGTTTTTATTCTGGTCTTACACAAGCTAAATGCTTGCTTCCTTCTCATTTAGAATACTTCTAATGTTCCTTTGCCACATTTCTTTTTTTTCTGCTTTTATTTTGTTGGTAGCGGTATTACCACTATTTTAGGTTTAGGCACTGTCCAGAAAAATACAAATGCCCACATCTGACTCCATTTTTGCAGAGAAATTAAATTATAACATTTTGAGATATCTCTGTGAGAATACTGTCCAGGAATAGTCCTTGGCAATCTGTAAAGAAGAGACTCCATTCCTTCAAAATTCACACTTTAGTCAGGTGTTGTCTGGGCCATGCTCACCTTAAGCATAGTGAGCTTGCTGGGGTTCTCAGAATCAGTAATTCCAACAGATCTTGCTTTAGTGACATGCTGTCTTTACTCCTGGATTCTTTATTTGACACACAGCAGGTTTTCTGTGGTTTTATTTATTTTGTCAAATAATGACAGTTTTTCTCATTTACTAATGCTCCTCATTTCAAGCCTCTTTCTTAAATAGCTGTAGCTGCTGGTTGCTTCCAACTACATGTAATATGCTGTATGAAGCTAAAATATAAGTTGGTGGGGTGTTGTTTGTTTGGGGTTTTTGAGCTTTCTGGATTTACAGAATGGTTACTGTAAATTACAGTAATATGTGACTGTCCTTAAAAATTTTATATTAGTTGTGTGGATCTGTGGGTTACTTTTGATTCTCAGCTCTTAAGTGTCAATTTCAAAAACTTTATGTAGAAAAGCTTTCTTGTAAAGAAAGTAAGCACCAGGGAAAGTTGAACCTCAGATAGAAAGATGATCTCATTCTTGATTTCCCTCATCACCTTGTGTATCATCACATCAACCTCCTATCTGTAGATAAGCTTTTTATACCTCTGAGTTCCACAGAGATTGAGTTTCAAATGTGATAATGCCAATAAGTTTGGCAGCTGAGATGCCTGTTACTTTTACCTCAAAAGAAAAACCACTTTTTTTTTTTCTGACAAGGCAGTTGTAATACTTGGAAAAAACATGTTAGAGGCATGAAATCTTATGACAACTTTGTCAGGTGTCCTCATTTTAGACAGATAAATTGTTTTACATAAGCTCACACAGTTCCTAAAAACACGGTTTTGCCCTAGTCAATACATTTTATATTCCACCTCTTCAAAGACTTCTGAGAATAGGTAATTTTTTTATCCTCTCTGTACAAAGATTAGAGCAGTTTAGCAGATAGTTTCATAAAATCCACAAAAGGAATAGGTAAGTATAACATGCTTGTCCACAACCTTTTTAAAAGCTATGTGCATATAATATAAGAATTTATGGATAGACAGGTACAGACAGAATAGTTTAAGATGGATTGTACGCATCAGTCCTTTGTACAGTCTTTCTTCTGTTATATTACTAAACATCTGTTTGTCTTCAAAGGACAGTAGCCAATATAGCTAAATACTGCAGATAGTTGAACTTCTTGACCTAGCAGCACATCATCTTACTGTAGCAGAAACAGTCTCTATAGTAGCAATGAAATTCTATTCCTGTGTAACTTGTTATGCCCCATTAAGTTTCAGCTGTTATCTTAAGAGTTTAGACTGCACAGATTTTGAATGTGTGCCTCGAGTGTGCATTTGGCCTTCAGTAACTGTTTATAGCAGCCTTCTTTTCTTTACATTTTCTTTAGCAGAGGCTCCTATTTAAGAAGTGTATGGCAGGGCATAGAGAGAGAACAGATCAATACGCCATCACTTCTCTCCAGCCTCCTAAAGCCTCAAGCAGCTACTTTCCTTTTATTTCTTCTTTGTTACAATTTAGTAATGAAGTTTTGCGGGATTCTCACATGTAGTTGAGGTCTCCATGCTATGGAAATGTAACTGAGATCAAAGTGCACAGGCTGATCACTTCTCTAATGACTGTGAATGACAATTTTTTTGCTTCCTGGTAGGTGGGAGCCGTAACGCTTAGTGTAAGGACTCTGTTGTAGGCTGGAGGAAGAGGAAGACTGCGATAAACGCAACTACTGGTAAGTAACACTTCCTTCCCTCCCATAAAAGTCCACAACAGTATATGGTGAAGGTTCTGGAAAAACAATTGATTCTAGATGAAAATGTGTCTGCTTCTGAGGCTTCCCAGGAAACTTTCTATTTTACTTAAGAACGCATCTTAAACTCTCAGAGGGTCAGAGTAGCTAAGAATAGTTGTTCTGATTTAATGGTGATGTAAAGGGCACTCTGAATCTGAGAGACTTCAGAGCAGCAGGATTCTCAATCTCTAGTGTGTTCATGGATTAAAAGAGCTCAAATACAGTGTTACACAGCATCCCAAGAATATTCACCCTCAGCAAAAATTAAACAACAAAATCAGATAGAAGAGCATTGTTTCACTGTAAAAGGCATACAGCATTTCAAAGTTGTCTGCTCTTTGGCTGTATAGCATTTTGATGTTGCAGGCAAATGTACAGTCATTAATTGAATTGTCTCTTGGTATATGTGTGGGTGATGTGTTTCAGTACTTTTTAAAAATATTTAATATTTCTGGATGATGATATGGTAGGCCTGAGGAAAAATAAGATGCTGGTGTTTGCTTAGTGGTATCTGTAAAACCCATAGCACATTTGTTTGTAGCCAGATGTGGTAAGTGGACTGAGCAGCCCTGACAAAAAAGATTTAGGGATATTGGTGGATGAAACACTGAATATGAGCCAGCAATGTAGAATTGCAGCCCAGACAGCCAACTGCATCCTGGACTGTATCAAAAGAAACGTGGCCAACAGATTGAAGGATGCAAGTCTCCCCCTCTCCTGTGCTCTGGTGAGACCTCACCTGGAGTACTCTGTTCACCTCTGGGACCCTCGGCATAAGAAAAACCTGCTTGAGCAGGTCCAGAGGAGGGCCACAAAAATGATTAGAGGACTGGAACATGTCTCTGATGTGGACAGGCTGAGAGAGTTGGGGTGGTTCAGCCTGGAGAGGATAAGGCTCTGGGGAGACCTTAGAGCAGCCTTTCAGTAATTAAGGAGGGCCTATGGGACAGATGGGAGGAACTAATTATAAAAAGTGTAATGATAGGATGAGGGCTAACAGTTTTAGGCTGAAAGAGGGTAGATTTATGTTAGACAGAAGCAAGAAAAAATTCTTTACTGGGAGGATGGTGAGACACTGGAACAGGTTGCTCAGAGAATTTGTAAATGCCTAATCCTTGGAAGGGTTCAAGGCCAGGCTGGATGGGGCTTTAAGCAGTCTGGTCTAGTGGGAGGTGTCCCTGCCCATGGCAGGGAGGTTGGAACTAGATGATCTTTAAGATCCGTTCCAACCCAAACTCTTCTGTGATTGTATGAAGAGAAGTGTGAAATAGTGACAGCTACCTATCTTGTCCATCTGTATGGGAGAAAAATGTGTGGTGCAATTTAAATTCAACATCTGTTGCCCTATGTTTAGCCTTCCAAAACAGGCAACATCTCAATGCTGTTTGACAAAAATGATTAGTTTTAGATAGAGCGTCAGCATTACAGCTATTTTTCGGTGTTGATTTTCAATGGAAAGTGCATGAATGTGGTGATTGTGCTAGAGCCAGCACTAAAAATTACTGGAAAGGTTTCAGGAATCATCCTTGCCATGTCTCTACAATAAGATTGCCCTTGGCTTCCTAATAATTTATTTAATTTTGATTAAATTTGCATGGTGATAAACTTTTCCTTGACCTCAAATTACAGGGTCTTTTACTTTAAAAATGAAAGTATAAGTTGATGATTCATAATTTCATACTTCCTTGTTTTTATTGTCATGAGATTTTTCAGGTGAGAATTAATTTTGTCAACACTCTCATGTAATAAATTTCCACCCTTAATGCCTTGAAGCCATCTTTCTGTCTTAAACCCGTATTAATACTTGATCAGACTTTAAGTTCAGCTCTGAATATTTAGAGTGTAGACTGATAGCTCAGCAAACATAGAAAACCAGAGTATTTCAAGTTTTCTGTAAGTGCAGTGGCTTTGGGAGCTTTGAAAATCAAATATTCTTTCTGCTCCAGTTTCTTTATCTGAAAAACACTGTTTTTCTCTGTGGAATTTGATAAATATTGGTGTGCTTGTGTATTTTAATATTTATAACAACAGAGGCAGGTGAGGCTAAAGGGCCAGGCTTGCCATACTCTACAGACAAATGGCATTAGCCCACATTTGCTTTAGTGGACAGTTCATTTTAATAAGGTTACAGTAGCTGAAAAGAAAATAGTAAATGACTGAGAAACTATTGGCATCATCTTAGAGCTATTATGTCACGTTTAACTTATATATACTTCCAGATGCCTGGTAGGAGAAGCATTTTGACTATGTGTCAAATAAAAGGTGTGCTAAAAGCTGGCATATGTGGGTTTATCTCTTAGTTTGCTACACAGTGTCCCTTTCACAGTTTGTCTCTTGCACTAATCCTACTGGAAGGATGTCCAGTAGTAGTTCTAGCTAGGAATGACATTGCTGTCTACTTTGATACACCTAGATAGCACCTGAGCCAATTTATTGCTTCTAATGGGAGCAAAGGGTGTGATAGAGATCTGGAAGAAGCAAACAGAATTAATGCAAGACAGACACAAGTCCTTGGGGTTTTTTTGGTGGTTTGTTTTGTTTGGGCTTGTGTGTTTTGGGGGTTTTGTTTGTTTGGTTTTGTTGGGTTTTTGTGGGGTTTTTTTTTTTTTTGGAGGGTGGTGGGTTTTTTTGGTTGGTTGGTTTTATTTGCTTGTTTGTTTGTTTGTTTTTTAAACTCCTTAGAGAACACCAAAATCTGCTTAATCACTTTCTTACCTCTTCTTATCCTTCTCTGAGTTGTTCAGAAAATAGTAGTGGTAATATTCCTGTAACTTTCTGTGCAACTTTTCTTTCCTGTTCCATTTGTTCCCATGTGTCTCAGAAGCTGTATTTCCCTACTCTGGCAACAGCTGACTTTCCTTCTCAAAGGACCTATATGGATATAATTAATAATTTCTATTTGTGTGAAATGACCTATATGGAGATGATCAAAATAAATTAACTATGAAATAGTGTATGATGTAATGGAGTACCATAGTTAATGATACTCCATTGGCTGCACAGGGAAAAAATATATCTATCTGAGTAATAATAAATAGCTTTTAGGTCATTATATCTACTGTTGGTTGTTACAGCTAATGGTTGTTATCAATTATGCATGGATCTTAGAGAGAAAATCCTCCAAGACCAGAAATTGTTTTAAATGTATGTTATACTTAGGGTGAGGGAGAAGATGACAACTGATAAATTAAGAAAAACTTCAGAAATCAAAGATGAGCAGACTTTAGAAGAGGCACTATAAAGCAGTTGGTGAGTGATTGCAGCGAGTAGTAGTACTACAGCGTGAGTTAAACCCCAAACCTGAAATTTTCTGTAACAAAGCATGCAGCTAGCTTCATAAGAAACCAGAAATGCCCACTCTGAGTAGTACATTGGGCTGAAAGAACACTTGTTCAAGAGAAATGACTCCTAACTAAGAGGATTGTTTAGAGTTAAGAAGTGAAGTTACTGAAGTAATACATTTTCAAGTGTAATGGTTACAAGCTCTATTCCAGGCAACTGGATCGGGCATTTGACTGCTCTCCCTATGAAGAATGTTTTCCTTGCGTCTAACTGGAACATCCCTTGCTACAGTTTGTGACCCCACTGCATTCACCTTCCCGACAGGCACCTTTCAGAAGACTTTGGTGATGCCTTCTTTGTAGTTGCCTGTCAGGCACATGAAGTCGCCAGTTAGATCCACCTCAGCCTCCTCCTTGAGGCTGAATGATACTGTTTCTGTTGTCTTCCCCCTGTATGTTGTGTGCTTCAGAGCCAGTTTGTCTTGCAGGCTCTTTAGGACTTGCTGCAATGTGTCAGTGCATTGTACTGAGTATCTGTAAACTGTACACCCAGTGTAGTATCCCAAGTCACAGAGAGAGAAATAATAATTTTCTTCAATCTGCTGGGTAGACTCTTAACTCACATAGTCTATTGTCTGCTAGCCTGTGTTCCCAGAAGGCAAACCTGCTGACTCATGTGCAAGCTCCCGTCTGATGGGACCCCCAGGTTGCCTTGTGCAAAGCTGCTTTTTGACCAGCTAGCCCCAGCCTATAATGCTGTGTGGGGTGACTTTCATCCCAGGAGCAGTACTTTGTGTTGACTGAACATGTCAGCCTGTTTCTCCAGCCTGTAAGTATCCTTCTGACTGACCTTCTGTTTATCAGTCCCTTCTCCCAGTTTGGCATCATCAGCAAACTTGCTGAAAGTGTATTCTCTCTCATCATCCAGCTTCAGGAAGATGCTAAACTGTATCAGTCACTGTAAAGGTGCTTGAGGAGCACTGTTAATAACAGGTCATTTGCCAGACATCAGGTCTGTGAGCACTGTGCTTTAAATCTGGTAGTCTAGAAGGATATTCACTCACCTTGTGGTCCACCTCTCTAGTCCATTTCTCACTTTTTTGGTTGCAAAGTTATGAAGAAACCATGTAGAAAGCCTCGTTAAAGACAGAGTAAACGATATCCACTGCTCTCCCCTCATCCACCAAACCAGTCATTTCATTGTAGGGAGTGATTAGGCATAGTCCAATCAAAAGTGGCTGTTCCTAGTCACCTCACGTACCTAGAAGTGGCTTCCACAATGACTTGCTCCATATTGTTACGGGCTGAGGAATTCTGGTTGTCCAGTTTACTCTTGGCTGTCTCCAGCTTCATCTTTCTCAACTCTGAGATAGTTCTTCATCCTTGCGAATGCACAGTGGCAGAGACGTAGGAGGGTTGACAGACCTTATCAAGAAGGACTGAGGCAAAGGAGACAGAGTAAAGCAGCTTTCTCCATATGTTTTTCTTACTAGGTCCTCCATTCATTGGGCAGCTGCCCTCACTTTTGTTAATATTTTTGCTGCCAACGCGAAGTCCTTGTGACTTTTACTCTCAGTACCGGTTTCAAATCCAGCCCAACTTTGATTTTCTTAATTTCACAGCTGTGTCTGAGCTGTGTCTCTGTATTTCTCTTGAGTAGCCCAACTCCGCTTACACTTTATTTTCAGTTTGCACGCAGTCAGGAATTCCTTGTTCAGGATTTATCCGGGAAAGGCTGGGTTTATTTATCTGTTCACAGATTTGGGCTATCATATACAGAATATAACTCTGCAGACTTAAGAAAATCCTGTTCCTTTTTACAAGGACATAGTTTGCAGCAGTGGGGTTAACTATATTTCTGGTACAGAAGAAGCAGGAAAGAGGATTTTCCAAAAATCAGCATTAAATATTAAATGAAAAACATCATTATTGTCTGTCTTCGTTCCCAAGATATTAAGGGATACATTCTCTTACTTGATGAAGTAGTATGGGAAAAAAATATTAATGGTTGAAGTACAGATAAAAGCTTTAGAAAACCAGCATTTTATTAAGTTTATTTGTAATTTTGTTAGGGGGTTTTTTAAGTACCAGTACTGAGAATTTGGGAGTTACTTTCCAATAGCAGTCCTAATTTGAGTTGGGTTTTTTCACTTAAGGGAAATCAGTTTTATTTCAGTGCAGTTGTGAAACTACAAAAGAAAATTACAATTGTCTGTAATTTAAATTCTTTTTTTCATGCTTTCCTAGTAAATGTAAACATTCGGAAGGTTTTAATATCAATGTTTTGTACAGAATATGTGCTGTACATGATGAAGGCAAGCGAGAGAGATCTTGTGCTTGCGTCTTTGACCAATAATCATTGCAGGATGGAGCAGCACTTCCCACAGTGACCTTCTCAGGAGAAGGTCCTAATCAGAAGCATGTTTGTGTGACTTCTGCTGTGGAGATTCCCACCTTCTGTGTACCCTTAAGGAAAGGATTTTGTGCTTCACGTCTATTCTGCACTTTGATTTTTGTATTGGCTTGGTGATCTATAGTCTTCTCATTGGTTTTGTTGGCTACAATTTACTAAAACATCACATTTTTATACTTGCTGTTTAAGTAGGTGATGGGAGTTGTATAGGTGATTCATGAATCATATATTAAACAAGATGGGTGGCAAGAACACTGAGTTTTGGTTTTTTTATTCTTGGTGATTTTATAAAATCTTTGTTGTCAAGGAATATTGAGGAACTAAGCCTGTTTTAAGCAAGTGCTAATGTAATAAAAGCAGCATTTCTGCTTTATATGAAGCTGAAATGCTTACATGTGTTGGAAAACAGAGTAAGTATCATGAAGAGCTAGCTAAATGCTAGACTATTGAATGTAAGAGTATCTGTATGTTAGGGTACTTCATCATGTTGACAGAGTAGGTTTTTGTATTGTCAGCCAGTGTACTGGAAATGGTAATAAACAGCATATGTATTAAAGCTTCCACATGATTAAAAGCTGAATAACTGTGCAAGAAGTAAAGTATATCATGTGTCCAGAGAAACTAGGAATATTTAACGAGCACTTCTCTGAAATTTTCTGTCTCTACTGTTGACACTTTAGAGGGAGGCAAAAGAGAGGAAGTTGAAATAATTACTGGGGAAAAAAACAGTAACTGATCACTTAACGAACACTGTAATGATTGAAAGTCAGTTGGGATACAGTTGCAACAACATACTGTAATTAGGTCATTGGACCTGTTTAAATAGCCATTGCATACTGGAGCAGGAATAAGAGCTATTCCCTGAAGCTCTGCAGACAGTCATCATCTTCGTCATCTTTCTCCCTTTACTAGTTTTTCCTACTTCAAATATATATACCTTGCATCTATTAGTATTGAAATTTCATAAGTGGAAAATTTAGGTCTGATAATTCATTATTGTTGAATCTTCATTTATCTTCCTTTATTTATTTGTAATAATCAGTCTTTCTTGTAGTAATTTCTGTGCACAGAGAAGAAGCATATGAAGATACCTGCAATTTTAGAACTCCCTGTATTTGAAAAGGAGGATTAGAAAGGAGTGGATTTAGATTAGAAATAAGGAGGAAGTTCTTTACCATGAGAGTGTTGGAGCACTGGAACAGGTTGCCCAGGGAGGTGGTTGAGGCCCCATCCCTGGAGACATTCAAGGTGAGGCTTGATGGAGCTCTGAGCAACCTCCTCTAGTTGAGGATGTCCCTGCTCTCAGCAGGGGGGTTGGACTAGATGACCTCTAGAGGTCCCTTCCAACCCAGACATTTCTGTTTCTATGTTTTTCTATGTATTTCTCGGTTTTCAAGCAGGCATGTTTAAATGTAGGTATCAGTCATACTTTTAGGATAAAGAACGATTTATGCTCTAAACTTTCCAACTCAAACTGTAGCAGTCAGCTCTAGCAGTGACTTAGAGTGAAAGAATATGCTGGGAACTATATCATTCAAGAAAATTTGGCACTTCATTTTTACTGTGTCCTCAATTTTCATGCAACTCTTTTCATTAGTTATAAATTATTCTGCAGTTTCTTATTGATAATTAATCATTTTAGAAATTATACTCCAGTTTTTAGTTTCTGAATTTTCATAGAAGAATATTCATGAATGAAAGGAGAAATATTTCCAGCAGCAAAGTGAAATGTTTTTAGGAAGACAAGCAATGGAGAGAATAAATGCTTAGGACTATTTTGAAGCATTCTCTCATTAAGTTGCTAATAATGTCAGCTTTCACCTTTTGCTAAGGTACAAATGTGGAGAATATAGTGATACCTGTAATAGGTTTGGCTCTGAAGTAGAAATTAATGAATTACCAGCATCTGTTTCCTGGATACTTTTCCAAAATGAGGGTGTTATAGCATTTATAAGGGAATTCTAAAAGCTCTTAAATTTGGAGTAATAGTTCCAATAGGCTTATTAATTGCTCCTAATCCCATAAGTAATTTTAGTTTGTAGAATTTAGCATACTTTTGCATTACAGCATTTTCAAACACCAAGTGCATGTAGTTTGAACAAGAAGATACAAACCAACAAGATGATCCATATGGAATAATCAGTGAAGATACTCAAATGCAGTACACACCTTAAGCCATAGCACTCAGCACTCTTTCCAAAATAAACTTTAAATTCAAACTCAGACCTTGCTCTAATATTTAAACAGGTATTCAGGCTAGCTGTTTTCAGAATATATAATAAAACAAGTGTGCTGGGTAAAGAATTGCTTGTAGATAATATCAGAATTTGTCCTCAAAATAATTTTAATGTTTTAGAGAAGCAGAGATTGTTTTTGTAGTTGTGATGGCTTTACTGGTCTGGATGCCTTTAGGTAGAACTGTCTTGTTCCACACTTGCAGTGAGTGTCCTAAAATACCTAAGTGTTACCTTTAAAAATAGGTTATGTAAGAGGACAAAATACTAACTTAAGTAAATCTGTGTACCACTGTCACATTTGTGTGGTGAAATGTTAACATTAATGGTTTAAATCAAACTTGCCTATTCTGTCTTGTAGTGTCACTTTCTGACCAGTCAGTTTCACAGGCTTCCTGAGTCACACCATCTTTCCAAATCCCCACCTAGGTCCTGGGAAGATCCTGTTGTCTTTCTCACATCTGTGGCCTGTCTGTTCACTTGTTGTCTGCTTTCTCCGGAGTCTCCTATTCGTTGGTGTCCTGGCTTGCTATGTCTCTGCCTATTGTCTCTTCCTGGGACTGCAGCAACTT
The DNA here is from genome assembly GCA_033439905.1 of Ceryle rudis. Taxonomy (NCBI): domain Eukaryota; kingdom Metazoa; phylum Chordata; class Aves; order Coraciiformes; family Cerylidae; genus Ceryle; species Ceryle rudis. Next base: position 142,688 of record JAAGNO010022645.1, on the reverse strand, counting down.
CCCCTCTCTGGGTATGGTTAGCTGCCTCCCGGGAAAGGGGTGCATTTCCCTTCTTCCATAAGATCTCATCTGAAAGAGTTCAACAGGCTGGACAGAGTAAACAGGCACCTTTCCTTGAGGCTATTTCACCTTACTCAGTTTACCTAACCAAAGAGTAACATACTTGACACAGAGTGCTAAAAGTGTGCTTCTGAGTACCATGCACTGCTGTGGGGATGCTCCCATACTCTGAAATACCCAACTCTGATACTGGAGGAGCATATCTGTCTTCATGAGCAGTTGACAGGTTAATCCATGGTGTGTTGTCTCTTCTTTCTTTCTGATGTGTCTGTATGGGAAACTGGCAGAGCTCCCCAGCAACTGGCGGTCTGCCTCAGGTTACTGCAGCAGCCCCACAGCACTCCAGCTTATGGTTCACCACAGGGTAGTTGCTTTGTGGTGAGCCATAGGAAGTCTGACTTGAGACTGTCACCGGCTGCTGTTCCCAGTGCTGGTACAGCTCCAGAGGTGGGAGAGAGACAAAACTAACACGGGGTGGTGCAACTAGTGAGGCCAAGGCAATGACATAAATCTAAAAATCTGATATTTAAAATAAACCATATCTTTTCCCACTGTGAATTTTCTCTAAAGCTCTGTAATAATGGCCCACTCCTAATGTTGCATTTCTGGAAGGAATTTTCCTTTCGTGAGATATCATTATCTTCAGACAAAGCTTGATTTTTACCTGTTGTTGTTAAATGAGATGAAACCACCCCCCAGTCTCTCCTGCACTGAGGACCTCTGTTCTCTTTAGTTGTGCGTAGTCAGCCATTCTGGCATCCTAACCTGTCATCTGTCATACTGTATCAATATGCATACTTACCAGATGATTTGGCTCGACAACTTCATTTTTATTGGAATTTACCTGATACAGGTACACAGAACTTGAATTTTAGAATGAAACAATTTTAATATTATAGCATCAACTCTAGTAATTTGCTCATGAATAGTTCTGTCACTTTGTTTTATCCACAATGTGTTAAGAGTGGACATTTATCCTCTGTTGTGAGTTGTAGTAATCAAGTGTTAGAAGTTAAATAGGTTGTTCAATGTGTCTCATAATATAG
>JAAGNO010022645.1:131282-141482 GCA_033439905.1 Ceryle rudis | reverse complement strand
CATTTATCCTCTGTTGTGAGTTGTAGTAATCAAGTGTTAGAAGTTAAATAGGTTGTTCAATGTGTCTCATAATATAGACAGACTGTGTTTGGGTTTTGTTTGGGTTTTTTGTGCTTGTTTGGTTGTTAGGGTTTTCTAAGTGACAGAATGTATGCCTGGCTGAGTGGCTCAAATTGTGTTAGGGATTATACAGATTGAAAACACAAATATTTTTCTGTCCAGCTTATACAGTAAGTGATCAATGGATGCCAACAAATGTATAACTACAAAGAAACAGTGAAAATTTGGCTAACATGGAGGCTAGCACTGAAAATGCAGCATTGTCAAGATTTCTATTTGGTATCTTAGGAGCAGCTTGATAAGGCTCTAGGCATAACAACACTGTGGGACAGTCTATTTATATACTCTCAGATTACTAAAGTTATAAATGGGCCTTAAATACTTAGCTGTGTCACAGCTTGTAATGTGATTTTTTTTTTTTTATTCAAAGGTTTTCACCAAACTGGAGATATTTTTATTATATGTAGGTAATACTTAACAATTCAAGCCCTAGAGTTTTACTTTGAGTTTGAAATTGGAGCTTGCATATATTTCTGTCTTCCCGATAGAAACAGAGTAGTACCACTCGTAAACCTCTAAGCAAGTTGCATGCGCCAAACAAATCTTTTGCTTGTATGGGAACACTATAGCAATGCACAACCCTGCCTTAGTCTCAAAACTGTTGACTTTGTTATGTGGGGAAAAAAAAAAGTCTTAAAAAACCAAACCCAAACAACAAAACCAAACAAAAAAAATCCCAACCAACCAAAAAAACCTACTTGGATGTGCTTTTATGCCCTCTCCCTCTCTCTGTGAACTTCTGTATAGATCTTTGATGAAGAGGATGTTCAGTATCTATTGCTTGGCTGAAAAATATGCAGTGTTTACTGCACGGGAAATTTTCCAGTGTGGGCTCATAATGGCGTGTAAGATGGGAAAGCACTGCTTGGATCATGCCGTTCTCTCCTTTGAATATCAAGACTGTCAGTCTTTATAATTGCTGTCAGTACTGCTTTTAAAATAAAGCCTCAAGGGTTTTGCTTCTTTCAAAGAATTGCAGACTAGTAGAAATAATATCCAACTCAGAAACTGTGACAATCATGAACCAAGTATTTGAATTTCATCTTCTATTTTTTAACATACTTCCATCTTAATGTTTTCAAATTGGAAGTGTTCTAGTATATAAAAATACTTATGATACATTCCACAATAACTGGTATCTTTAATACTAGAGTTACAATGCAATGGTATTACAGGAAAATGACAGTTTTTCAAAATACCTTTCATATTTTTTTGAAAGGTTATTGCAAAGGAAGTTACAGAAAGAAAAGAAAGGTTATTGAGAAGGAAGTTACAATCACTTATCCTTAATGTGGCTTGATTTTTGTGTTACTACATTTCTAATTTGAAAGAAAATGGCTCTTGGTAGTATGTCTCACCTTGTATACAACCCTTCGTCCTGGACAGGTTTTAATTTCAAAGTCCATGTTTTAACTTCAAAGTGCAATTAAGGCATTCTTGTCTTGTTTCAGAACTATAGAAGTAGTAACCATGAAGTCTTGCCTGATGAAATCCAATCTTTAAAACAAAATGTTTAAAAATACAGATGAAAACTTTCTCTGCATGCATTTACATTTTGGGAGAGGAAAAGGCCCAACAAATGTTGGCATCCAAAATTAATTTTTCCAAGTAATTATGTGGCAAATAAATACAGAGTAAGGGCAAGAAGGTTTTGTGGATTTGGTTTTTTTTTTTTTTTTTTTGTTATTCTGTCTTTGGAAGTTTGTACCTATCTCCCCACTGCTTTCCATCAATGTCCTACTTTCCTCAGCAATCTTCTGGTGCTTTTCTGGTTCACGGGAAGTACTGTAGAGTTTAGCATTTCGACAGTGTGAAAATCCTGACTTGCACAGTAGACTAAAGCTTAACTTTCTGTTAAGATAATGATAGCTGCTTTAAATTCAAAAAGATGAAACATACCGTAAAGCTTTTTTAGACTGATCTCCATTGCCCCACAAAGTGCTTAATCCTTTAATTCATAGAGCTAATTTAAAGCTATGGAAATCTTGAAAAAATACAGATTTTCTATTTTAAAAAATGTTTTTCATGTCACACTAGCTTACTCTTAGCAAGAGAACTTCAGCAGGATGAAAATTGTGCTTTATTGTGCGAGAAGCTTCATAGACATGGTAATTTCCTAACTGTCCTTACTAAAGCCTCATTGAGGAAGGTGTGTGAATCAAGTTGTGCTCACTTTTTTTTCATGTATTGTTTGCAGTATAACTTTAAAAGCTTATGGTTAAGTAATCATCTGCCAGTTGTCTGTGTTACAATATTTGAAGACCGACAAACTGCTGCTTGAGTTAGTAAGGGCACTTGATCTTCTCCCGCTGAAGTAAAAGGCCTTCAAAAAGCAGCTTTGAACAAGAGCCATGATGATCTTAAAGCTGTCCCTTGAAACAGGAGTAGGAGCTGTTTAAACCATCTGACAGTTAATGCTGGGTGTTTCCAGTATGGAGAGTTTCTTCCCTCTGCTGGCTGAACAGCTCCAGCTTCTCTCACCCGCTCTTCTCACTGACTGTTCAGATAAACCTCTTCCAACCCTTCCAAAGATGTGTCTTCTACATTGCAGCTTTTACCTTCTCTCATACTCTTATGTATGAATTGTGGCAGAAACAAAGTTCATAGATAATAAATACAATTATGACTATCTCTTCTTCCTACTTCTGCCCTACTTAAAATGGTATTTTCTCATAGCAAAGGCTTTGTACAGTGTCTAGCAGCACTGCAGCATACTTTCAGCCTTGGCATGGTTATTAGCATATAAACATAGGGTTAGTGTGAAAATTACTGATGTTAAAAAAAAAAAAGAGCAACAGGTTAAACTTTTCCCTTCTACAGTATTTTGTCCTTTCATCTTTATTTTCCCATGGGTCTATGTGAAGAAAAGCCCCAAAAACTTTGCATGTTTATTGTCAGTACTGTATTTGTCCTCCTACCCACCTGACGCACCCCCCCCCCAAATGTGGAACAATATTTTAACTTCTTCCCATTTTATACTGTACCAGAGTGCTATTGTACATAGTAAAATACAGTGATATACCTAGTGTTTGAAAGGGTTGAAAAATTTTCTTGGCTATTTGGATTGGATTAGTTTCTGGCAGGTGTAATTGTGATATATTCTACCCTTTTTTCATGTGCCAAAAGTATGGAGCCATTGTATTTTTGTCAATAGGCAAGCTGGGGGAGGTCATCAAGCCATCAAAAGTCTCAATTGCCTTTGCACCTATCCAGGCTTGTCCATGGCGTTATGTCAACATGGGGAAATTTGGTTCATAGTTTAGATACTTCAGATGGATGCCTCAAGTTGAGTGCATCTAGGCGGTGCAAAGCTCCTGATTATTGTTACACAAGGCTGCGTTTAATTTATATTCCTGACACTTTCTGCATCTTTCATGGCACCTGGACAAAGCAAAGAAAGATGCACAGTATGTAATTGACAGATAAACACATGATGATTGTCTGCCTTTAAAAGGTAAAAAAGTATTGAATTAGACAAATGAACAAAAAACCAAACACACAGAAGACAAACCAAACAAAAGAACCACACAGAGAAAAAAACCCCAAACAAAACAAACAAAAAAACCAACAACAAAACACAAAACCCAAGGAAACAAAATGAAACCAAAAAAAATATTGACAACAAAACTCCTTTACTTTTATGTCTCTTGGGTCCTAGTTAGTGGCAGTAATCGGATACTGGGTTTACTTTTCCCTGACCCTAACCTTGTAGGAGCTTTTTTCCTGTATTTCAAATTCTGTCCTTATTTGACTGGAAATGGCAACAAGTTTAAAAGGTGTTATGTAGAGGTTCCAGCAGATTACATAAACTTGGGAAACTAGAATTTAAAAAATCAGCTTGCTTTCAGCCCTGGCAAGAAATGCCAGTATTGGTTCTCTTCTCTCATTTCTTTGAAAAAATCCAAGTTGACATTGAAATGTGATGTTCTTGCTCCTTAATAGTAAAGTCTGTGGATGAAACAAAAAGAATTTTGGGTTAAAGGGCTTGGTTTGCTAGTTAGAAGCAACCAAGAAAGGATTTGAAAGGGAAATAGTAAATAATGTTAATTACATTTCATCATTAGAAATTGTGACCAAACTAGAGTCTTTTGATGCTATCTTATTTTGTTTATTTGTTTTGGTAGTTGTTTGGTTTTGTTTGTTTGGGGTTTTTTTGGTTGGTGGTGTTTTTTGTTTTGTGGGGGGTTTTTTTATTGGTTTACCTATATAGCCTTTCAACACAATGTACTTTTAAAACTTTAGTAAATATCAAAGACACTTGTGGTTGGGTTTCAAAGAAAGTCAGATACCTATATCTGAAATGTGCTTGAAATCAGGAGTTGAAGGATAGCATGGCTTTCAGACCTAGTGACTGGGTGGCATACAGGATAAATAGGCTATTTTAAGATTTTTTTCAAATGGTCTTTTTCAAGATGTTTTTCAACAGGCCAACACTGTTAAAAAATTAAAAAAAAAAAATCTCTTAGTAGCGATTATCGTGACACAGATGATTTCCAAAAAGTGAATGGTTTCAACTTGCAAAAGCAAGCAACCTCTGTGGACAATCCAGGCCTGAAGAAAAGGTAGGGACTCTGTAATAGACAAATGGGTAGAGTACTGCATTGGTCTCTTGAGAACATGCAACATATATCTGTCAGCGTTCCCAATGTTATATGTGGGGCAAACCTCTCCAGAGGAAGCGAGGGTAATGCAATGCATAGACAAAATAAGAGGAAATTAGCCAAATCAAGTAAAGGGGGAAAAAGTGTATCTGAACAGAGGTAAATAAAAATAAAGCTGGTAAATTGCAGTTAAGAAAAAGACCTAACTTTTGTTCACAAGGAATATATATTTATATATGTAAAGTGAAAATTGCTCAATCCATATCAAGATAAGAGAAACAGATGAATCTTCTGCTCCAGAAAGATGAAATAACCTTCTGAATTCAAATCTGAATCCAAGATGCTTCTTGCTGTTGTCAGTATGTTTCATGTTCACGTTTTCTGATGAAAATATGTGCAAATCTCAAATAGAATATACTCAGGCACTTGGAAAATACTCCAACCAGAGCAACCCAGCTGCTTTCAGGTATACTGGGGTTCCTGCTTTACAGAGGTAACTGGCACTTCCAGAGGGAAGCTGTTCTCCTGGAGATTAGAAGTTGTACAGTTACAAATTCCTTCAGTCTGCCTCTTATTTTCTTTGTATTTTACAATTGCCTGTTTGTTGGATCCGAGAGATAATTAAGTAATTTAAAAGATTAATTAGTTTCATAACTGAATTTGGATTCCAAGGATTCTGAAATTGCAGGAAACTATTCATGCAAAAAATGCCTTTATGCTAATGCTAAGTAGGTCTATAAATATGAGATCTGATTGGTTTTATGACTGCAGCCTTTAAACAAATAACTCATCTGTCTTCAACATAATTTATTTTGAAACATTTAGATTGAGATTGATTGTCAAAGGTGATTAAGATGTTATCTAATATTATTTCAGTACATTAAGATGTTGCTATCCAGCTGTCTTCTACATGGAAAAAAAATACTTTTTTGTATACTTGTTTCATTAACAGTAATTATTGTCAATAGATCTATTGAAGGTTTATACTGTAGCACAGACAAAAATAGTATTTGAATTTGTAATTTTTTTGTTTAAACCAAACTGTATAAATAAACTCCTACATTCCTTGTCATAGAGCTTAGACTGTAATTTTCCCGTGTCTCTTTCTTTATGTTGATAGATCTCAAGACCCAGTTTGTGATATTATGTCTTAACGAATGTCACTTTGTGGTGCAGTGTAGCCCTCTGTAATTTTCTTCTGGCATGATAGGATTTTGGAAATGGGGGGGGGAAATATTTCTATAAACAAATATCACTTGCCTATTCCCCAAGTCCTTACCTTCTTTCAGATGCAGCATTTGTGCTTTTATTTTGATTTTGCCCTAGAAGGCAGTGATTACATAGACAACATTGCTTTGCTATAGATTGACATAGGTGTGGATATGTTTGCTCATAAAATACCTATTTAATTTATGAGATGCAGCTTGCTTTATACTTTCTTTTCATTTCTGTCTATTGTTCATGAGATTGGTTCATACTTAAACTGAATTCCTTATATAGTTGTTTATAGTTGGAATGTTTACAGGAATTTGTTTGCGATAAAATCTTCCATTTTATTAAAAAAAACACTAGACAGCAGTTTCGAAGCTGGGGAAGTATAATTTGATTTCCTTTAAAGTTTAAAACATATTTTCTTAGAAATTAGGATCCAGTGAGTTCGACCTATCTCAGCTTTCTTTAATTTTACTCTGTGTTCCATTTTGTTTGTAGGTGGTCTTCTCACTTTCCTGGTTGCACAGTGGGCCTTCTCCCACTGCTGCTGATGCTCCAGATGGTCTCCTTGCAGGGGAAGCAGTCTCAGCCATTCTGCAGGTGAGTAGAAGACATTTGAATGGAGGCCTGGACAGTAGTGCCTCTCCTACCTGTTCTTCCCAGGCAGCGCTTGAATTTCCCTCAACTTTTAACTATACATCTTGCAACCTTTGCATTTCCCTCCTAGTAGCAGGCATGGTAGAGATCTTCTGACATATATTTTCATTTGGAGAAAAACTCTTAATACCTGCTCAGTTACGTGGATATCAGACTGTGCCTTTCTGCAGCTCCTGGTTAATCTGTTAACTGATTTTCTTTCTTCTTGCACTGAGAAGCATTCATTCCCACATGCCTCTCAGTCTCTGTGGTTCCTTCATTCCATCAGTAATCTTGGTCACAAAAGATCACAAAGTGTTGCAGATCATGGCTTGAATGAAGTCCTACTTTGTTAGTAGAAATTGTTGGAAAGGTGCAGGATTTAAGAATGGGAGAGGGAAGAATAAACAAAACCTGATAGCTTTGTTTGTCTGGTTTGGTTTGTGTAGATCTTTTACAGTTTTTCTTAGGGCTCCTGTAATCTGTATGGTTTTGGAGGTGATTAACTACAAGAAAAATCATAGATTAAAACCCAATCTATTTAGCTCTACCCACTTTTTACAACCAGTTTCTTATCTTTTGTCTGAAGAGGTTCAACAAGATCATGAAGCTTTTCTTGTCAGTTAGAAGTGGTGCTTGATTCAACAAGTTAGACAAGCTTTTTCAAATAAACAAGTTTTTCTGTCCTAGTACAGTAGGATTGAAAGTCACCTTCATACTGAGTGACTGTTAGCTAGTAGCTCCATTTAGGGTTTACATAATGCTGTCTTTAAAATAAACTACTAGCATTCAGAAGATATATAGTAATTTTTAGTACTAAATGAGAAACTGAGAGAAACTCCAGATTTAGCAACAGTAATCTGTTAAAATGTTTAGTAAGTGGCTCATTGTGTTTGTGGACTAGCACGCAATGGTAATTTGCAAAGACTGCAAAGATGCCCAGATGACACTCTGAGGAAGGTGATGGTAAAAGGGTCATTGCTTAGCACCTTCCACTCTTATTTTAAATATAGCACCTCACATCTACCAAAAGGTGAGGTAGAACAAGAGAAGACTTTTGAAGTAACTGTACTTTGAGGTGGAGAAGGCTTCTAGGGTTTCTGTATGTTATAGTATTTTGGGTTATGTTATACAAAGATATAGTATTTCAGTATTTTTAAGAGTGGTTTATTTATTAGAATCTGTTCTTCTGCATAATCAAACAGTACTCAACTTTTGGAGTACTCGCTATTTAATTTGAGTACTATTCGATAAACTTCCATGTTATATACAACGCTGTGGTCAGTTAAAGTAGAAAGTAAATCACTTCTCAGAACAGTGTAAGTAAAGATATGTTAAATTAAGATTACAAACAAATGCATTGTTTACAAAGAATTAATCTTTTTCATGTTAATTTGGAGCTTTTCTCATTTCAAGCTGTAATTGATAAGAAAACTTTGAAGAATTTTTGTCATCAGTTCCTTGATGCTTTTTTATGGCTGATGTTTCTTCATCTCTGTCTTGACCTTGACTGTACATTACTTCTTGTTATCCTTTACTTTTGCTCTGTGCTTCATTTGATATGATATTTGTTTTGATTTGATATGTCCTCCAGAAAAATAATATCATTTAACATATACTGTTTGGATTGTTGTCCTATCCAGTGTGAAGTAATGTATTAGTATGTTAGAAAGTACAGTAGCTTAAAAAGTCAATTACTGCTAACATCTAGGGTGATAAATCATAACAGATACTATTTGGAGATGCTTGTGTCATGCTTTTTTAAATAATTTCTGCGGAAAACAGGTGCACTGTTACCAGAGGATAACAATGAGTGGTGAAGTTATAATTCTGTTCCAAGTAGTGACTGATAATATCTTTTATCTTTTAACAATTTAATGCTTTTTTTATGTGATGTTTGATCAAAATAGGCTCTTAATACAAATAAGAAACTAAATGTTATCTGTACTCCATTTATATTTTTGTCATCTTTTTCATCAGTCTGTTGGTTGATAGGGGTTTACAACTTGCACCTTTCTGTGCACTTGATTTGCTATTGAGGCACAGACATTAATTTGTTAACAGTATATACATCCTGGAAGTAGACGGAATTTAGAGGTAGTACCTAAGTTCATTTTGTTGATGACCTTATTAATACCGGTATATGAAAGAAATCTGTGGTACTGAGGTATATATTACTACTGATTCCAGGTAACTGAATTATATTTGAGACATAAGCTTGGGGTGGGGGGTGGAAATGATATCTGTTATAACTGACATGATGAATGCACAAATACCATATCCACGTAGTCAGTGTAGCTATTAGATGTCCATGAAAAGAATCCTCTCTATGTTAACCAGTGTCTAATGTGAAGGGTTTTTTTTTAGTTTCATTGCACTATCATGTCCTCTCACTCTATATGAAAGGATCTTTGCCATATGAAGCTATATATTACATGTTTATCATAAATAGAACTTGAAAAATATTTTTCACAGAGGGAAAATGGTATGAAAATTACCTTTGCCTATATTTTCAAGCCCTCTGTAAAAACTATGATCAGATGGAGAAATGAGTAGGTGTAGTGCTTGCAGTTAATTTGTGGTGCTTGACTCCTCAGCAAGTGACCAGAGCTGTTTCTGTTGCAGGGAAATTGATAGTGGTAAGGTGGCCAAAACTGCTTTGGCTTGCTGAGACACCACTGAGGACCAGGATGTTGACTGAGTCCAGTTTGGTATTATTTTGGGATGTGAGTGAGCAGCCCTGACAGGGTTCCCTCAGCTCTGCATGGACCCATTGTGTGGTCAGCCAGCAGCAGTGGTGCAGGACCTCCAGCTCTTTCCTTGGCACTGCCTTCAAATGGAGATCCTGTTTATTCTGGCTAGTATTAAGGGAGGATTTTGGTGTTTACTGTGCCAGTGAATAAAAACCATTCCTTCTCAATGTTACTGCTTCCTCCACTTCTTTAAAATTCTTCTGAACTAGGCTTTTGGACCTCTGATGGTATGCCTTGTTGGTAGCACGTTGTTGGTTCTATCTTCAGGTGGACTTGTATCTGTCTCTTCAGTTGCTCAGTAAAAACAATGTCCTGAACTGTTTGGTATCCTAGTAAGCACTGCATATTTCTCTTAAGGAGAAAGCATAAGCTTGGAGCAGGTTTGCTGAAAGAAGCTGAAGGTTCCTTTGAGAATCACTTCGATCACTGAGTGCTTTAACCCACCTGTAGTTTCATTTTGCGGTGTTCTTGGTTGCTTCCAGTATGTTCCTCAACACCAAGCTCTGTGGCAGGCTGATCAACACATTGGCTGTTTTTCTTCGCTATCATGGTTGATTCTGCAAATGTAGCCACTTTATTTCAAAGAAAAGTCTTTCTTTTGTGATGCATCTTTTATTTCTTAATTTCATGCAGCTTCTGTGATGCCATTGGTCATGTGAGGAGGCCAAGCTCAGTTTGCAAGGGGAATGCTTGTGGTGAATGCAAATGATTCTTGCTATGCAATGTTGCCTGTTTGAAGATCTGCATTATTCTTAGTCTTTGCTGTGTTTTGCAGTCATATCATTCCTCACAACATATCAAACATAATTAAATCTTCCCACATTTGTAACTCTTTGTTTTGTTACTTGAGTTACTCAGAGTAACTCTGAGTAACTCTT
>JAAGNO010022645.1:111593-129399 GCA_033439905.1 Ceryle rudis | reverse complement strand
GGCGGGGGGGGGGGGTGTGGGGGGGCTGGTGGGAGGGTGGAAAAAGACCATCCTGTTTGAAATTCTTGTCCTGAAAATTTAAATTTCATTTAATATCCAGATTTTCTAGTATAAATTTGAAAATTCAGTTCAAATATGCTGATTTATTTGTTCCCATATATATGGGAACTCTAGCTGGACTGTAAATGATGTTTACAGACTGTTACTGGAACAACAAAGCTAGAAATAGCATACACGTGGCATAACACACAACATCCTGCCAATTTTGGGGGTCTATGTAGTCATTCTGCTGTCTGCTTGTTTAGTATTCCAGAAGGTATTTCCATACCCTTTTTTCTCTAATTAAAAACTCCATTTTTACCATCCGATATTTCAGTGGAGCTTTGTTACTCATCATTCTTATGTATTGCACTTTCATTTTTTCAGAGAAATTGCTGTCCTTTGTACTTCATTGGCTTATGCAGTTTGCATCTGCATTCATGAAGTGTGCGTAGTTGCTTCAACTATATTGAGCCAGATACAGTAACTAAACCTGTATTTTAATGAGGAGGATGCATTTAGTCTTTACGTAGTCTCTTTCCTTTTCAGTGCTGAAATTTGTATTCTAGAAAACTGATGCAATCGCATTTGAAGCCTGTGGGGTTTTTTTAAAGTTGTAGTTCTAAGCATCTCATATTTATGAGCGTTGCCCCCCTACTTATTTTCTTCTTATGACATATTTTATTGAGTCAGCAACAATGAATCATCAACTCTGGCAGGTTTAGGCTCGAACACAAAAGAAATTACAAGACTTTTTAAAAAATAAAGAAAAATTACAGGAGACAGCAAGGACACAATTTATACCTTAGTGTGTGGTGCAACCTAAAAATGTAAATTTACAGTGTATTATTTGTTAGGATGTGACTGCCTGTGTGTATTCTTCTGTCATATGGTTGCTGTGGACTAGCTTGTGATGTTCTGGAGGTAAATTCCTTACAATTATCTTACTGTTACATTTAATAAGAGCACAGTGGGTTTCCACCATTGGTGGAATACCTCAGCTACAGTAAGTAGTCTTAACACCTTAGTTTTGTTTTACAATAGTTATGTCTTTGTTCCTGTCAGAGTTCAGCAGGATTTCATCTCATGCCACTTTGTGATGTTCTGTGAAAATGTCTTTGTAGAAACTTGAGTTGACTCTCACTGTCACTTTGTTGATGTTTCAAAGAAGCAGGAAAAAAATTCCTTTTAATAATTCACATTCTCAAATGGCAAAGTTTAGACTTACTGTTCTCATATTGTTACTTAAAATATGATTTTAGCCTGTAAGCAGCATGCTCTTCTACTTTCTAATATCATCTACTTCTTTTTGCCTGCATTTTTGGGCAGGTATGAGAAATCGGTCTTCACTGAAAAGTTTGTGGCACTTACTTGTTTGAAGCTGAATGTGTCTTATAATCCAAATGTACTTGATTTTGTAAATAATAGATGCAATGACACTTTCCTTATGGTTTGCACTGAGAATGGATCTGCCATTTTTTTCTATTCAAGTTGTGCTACTTAAAGCACAGCATTTCAGGTGTATTAAACTATTTTTTCTAATACTTTAAGGCTAAAGCCTTCTCTCTCTTCATTTTAAGTGCATTACTTTAAATGTTCTATTGTTGGCAGCTGATTTCTAAAGCACCTGTGGTTGGCTCCAAAAGAATATTTATAGGAACTGGAATTGGCAAGTAGTATTTGCTTCCAGGGTCTTACATTAAACTACAGTAGATTTGTGGAAAGTGGTTTCTGCCATTATCTGTAGTTGAAGCTGTTCTACTCTGTATAAAATTTATATAAGTAGTAATTAAGAAGAGTTGGAGACGGTTTTACAATGAAGTGAAGCTTCTAATCCTTGAATAACATGATGCAGAGGGAAAGATAGTATTTTTAATGCCAAATAAAGTCTTCACTGGAAAAATCATATTCCTGTGAAATTCTGTGATGAGTACACTCTTAAAAATATGGGTTTAGATTCATATGCAGAATGAGAATTTGAACCTGAGTTTCTTCTGCACTCAGGGTGGTGTGTGCTTACTGTGGATTTGATAGGATAAAAAAAGAAAAGGTCTTTTATCATAAGAAAATGGCATGATGTAGGTCACAGAATCACAGAGTGATAGGGATTGGAAGACACCTCTGCAGATCATCTAGTCCAACCCCCCCTGCTAAAGCAGGCTCTCTTAGGTCAGGTTGCACAGGATAGAGTCCATGGGGGTTTTGAAATTCTCCAGAGATGGAGACTCCACAACCTCTTCAGGCAGCCTGTTTGAGTTCTCTGTCACCCTCAAATTAAAGAAGTTTTCCTGATGCTTAGGTGGAACTTCTGGTGTTCTAGTTTGTGCCCATTGCCCCTTGTCCTATCACTGGGCACCAACAAAAAGGGACTGGCCCCATCTTCTTGACACCTGCCCCTTAGATACTGATGAGTATAGACAAGATTCTCAGTCTCCCCTTCTCCAGGCTTAACAAACCCATCTATCAGCCTTTCCTTGTCAGAGAGATTCTCCAATACCCTAATTGTCTTTATAGCCGTCCAGTGAGCACTCTCCAGTAGTTCTGTGTTTCTCTTGAACTGCGAAGCCCAGAACTGAACACAGTACTCCAGCTGTGGCCTCCCTAGGGCAAAGTCTTTCAAGTCTTTCTGAATGGCAGCACAGCCTTCTGGTATGTCAGCTACTCCACCCATTTTCATATCATCAGCAAACTTGCTGAGGGTACACTCCATCTCTTCATCCAGGTCATTAATGAGTATGTTGATCAAGACTGGACCCTGTACTGACCCCTGGGGAACACCACTAGCCACAGGCATCCAGCTAGACCGTGCACCACTGACCACAACCCTCTGAGTTCTGTTGTTCAGCCAGTTCTCAGTCCATCTCACTGTCTACTCATGCTGATCTCCAGGATAGGGTTTAGAGCCAAAGTCCTTCAGGAAGGTTCCCTTGTAATAATGTTATACCATTCTTTCTCCTCACCCAGGTGTCCATTGAATGCCCTTTGGGCCCTTTATGAAACCTAAAGAAACTTGGGAAAAGTCATATACAGGTTTTTGTCTTAGGCTAGGTATCAGACTGCCTAAATGCACTGTGCTGTGACATGTCATACAGGTGATCTTTCCAAATGTGATTTGACAGAAGAGTTTTTCTTAATTGTGTTTTGCTTTACGGAGAGTAAATTTACACTCTGCAGTTGCAGAGCTGCCTGATTTCTCTTGAAATTTGTTTCTGAACCAATAGGGCAATTATCAAGTACTTCCTAAAAAGCATTTGATATTCTAATATGCTTGTCTTTGAAAGAGTGGTCCAGTTGTGTAAGCACTATGGTTAGCCTTGCTAGCATGATACTGATGAAATCAGGAGAACCAGCAACAACTGAAGTTGCGTAAGTTTTGGTGGATTAGGCCATTAAGGCACTGCTGTGGTCAGTTTCTGGTACAGGCTAGGCTAAGGAGGGTTTCATGCTCTCTCACCACTGTGTTGTCAGTTAAAAGGATTGAAAGCAAGGATAGACTTCTGTGCTGTTCCTGCTCCACTCACACTTGAACAGTGTGTGGAAGGAACTTGTTTAAACTGAATGGAATAGGGATGGGATCTGAAGGAAGCATGTGGAAGAGGGAAAGGACTATGAATGTAAAGGTGAGGTGGCTAGAGATGAGAGAAATGGTGGGAGGAGTTCAGAAAGGAAGAACTGAAACATAGCAGAGTGATTAAGGGATTGGTGTTTGAAGACAAAAGGGGGAGAGGAAGATTCATGAAGGTTTGGGTCTTTGCACCTTCCATCTCTGCAATACAAGTTTAGAATAATTGAGAAATTCACGGGGCATGAGTGAAGTTATATTTGGAGGGATGCATAAATATATATTTATATGCTTACATGTTTTAAAAAAATCTTCCTACTTCTGTCATGGAATAAATGTTTCTGCATTTAATTATTTACTAGGCTTGGGACTTGAAAATGCATAAGCTAATGTCCAGATTGTGATGTGGATAGAATTGGCCTGAGCACATTAAGGAAAACATTACTCTAAAAGGAAAATATGGTGTTAACTAAACTTCAGTCCTCATGGAATATCTCAGAATAATCGGAGAGGGTTAATCTCTTAATGTGTAATTCAGGATGGGTAAAGTTGTACCCCATGTGTGCATGCAGAATACTACCTTGTAAGCTTAATTGTGGTATTAACTTGTGCTGGTTTGGGATGGGATAGTTAACTTTTTCCATAGTAGCTTGTATGGTGCTCTGCTTTGGATTTGTGATAATAACAGTATTGATAATATGCTGATATTTTAGTGATTGCTGAACAGTGTTTATGCTGAGTCAGGGCCTCTTCTGCTTTTCACTCTGCTACAAAGTTGTCTGGGAGTGTACAAGGAGTTGGGAGGGGATGTAGCCAGAACAGCTGACCCCAACTGACCAAAGGGATATTCCATACCATGTGATGTTTTCCTTATTAAACTGTCTTATCTCAACCCATGAGTTTTTGCATTTCTGTCATTCCAGTTCTCTCCCAGTCCCACTGCTGAGCAAGCAGCTGTGTGGTACTTAAACTGCCTGTTGAGGTTAAACCATGACATAACTCCAGTTCATTTATGAATGTTTCTCAAAATGAAGTCCTGAAAAGTTTGGCTGATTGCCTTCTGAATGTTTCAAGTTAATGCAAAGTGGTAATCTAGACTCTCATATGCCTTTGAGATCTGCCAGTGGCTTTTTGTGTCATTACCCCTATAAATGCTTTTAAGAGTATGCTTATTTTAAGACTTCATCCTACTCGTGTTAGGTTTGACATTTTGCTTCTGTATTTCACTTTGACTTCTTACTCTACTGCAGAAATCCTTTTGTATGATACTACTGCTTGTGAAATTGAATCACTGTAGCAAAGTTGAGACTGCGGTGAGCCTCCTACAGTTGAAATTGCTTTGCTCCACACGTATATGCTTTAAGATTGTTTAGGCATTGCTTAATAGGCAAAGTGTTTATTTTAAATATATAAGATTCTACCATCCTGTCAATATGTCCTCAGAAAATTTCCTTTTAAAGTCTAAGTAGTATTTTTTTTGTTTAAAAAAATATTGCAAATAATTCTAATTTTAAAAGGAAGGAGAAGAGGTTCCAGTGTTCTTATTCTTCAAGGAAGTGTGTTGTGCACTATGTTTGGTCTTTCTCAGTATGAAGATCAGAATTATATATATTGCATTAATATACCAATTTTTTCTATGTTATATTGGATATTTTAATAGTGTATTAATATGTATTGTGTATACATAAAGAAAAACAGTCTTTACAAGAAACAGCTTATAATACAAATTTGCAAAAGTAATTTTTGTTTTTCACAATTTATAAAATAGATCATTATTTTTATTTAACTGTAACATGGTAGTGTTCTTGGAGCACAGAAATGATGTAGCTATAGTATCTGAGCCTTGTTAGCATAACAAATGTTACCCACATATTGTTGGCTACTGTGCAATTTTATTCATGTATTTTTCAGATCATTATTACAAAACTGTAATCAACTACACCCACTATTGGAGAATTGGTATGCCTGGAATTATGGGGCAAACACAGAGCTGGGACCGTGGGCACGAATGCAAGTTTATTTGTTGTATTTCAGTGTTTATCACAACCAAGTCTATTTTGAAGGCAAGCACTTTGTAGTGGAAGTGAAAATTATTTCTTATTAGAAGTCTTGCTCAGTTATATTCAGCTCTTATAGGAAAAAAAAAAAAACCCTGTACTTTAGGCCTCTCATGTTAAACACACTGCTGTAAAAAATATGTATCTGTTTACTTATTTCTTCTGTGTGGTCATTTTGATGTGTGTCCACACAACCTGTATGGTAAACCTGTCACTCAATGTAATCAAAAGTTTTGGGTAGCTGGGTGTGTTTAGATAGAAGAATATAGCCTGTCGTATCAAAGTTTGGTAGGTTGAGACACATACTTGACCTGTATAAACACAGCTGTAGTTTTTTCAGACTTGTCTAGACAAGAACAGGCATCTGAAGAGGGGCTGCACTGACTCCTCAGATGGAGGAGATGGTAACTCTTAGAATATGCCAGCCTTTTAGGTGTTGGGGATTTTGCTTGGAATCAGATAAGATTCCAAAATAATTTAAGATTATATTAAATATTTTAGGACAAATTTGTCTTGGTGTTAGGGGGAAGTGTTTCTCCTCAGTTGTTGTTCAATACAGATACTCTTCTGGTGCACCCCTCTTTACCCCATGCTCAAGTACTAGCAATAGAAACACTTGAGATGAGTGGGAAAGTTGTCGTAACTCATCCTAATGCTTCTGGCTCTATCCACTTAAATCAGGTCGGTATGTTATTGAGGAATGTATGCTAACTCTAGAGGAAGTTCATTTGCACATTAGTGTCTGTATAGCTCGCTTAGCTAAGCTAAGTTCAGAGTTTATGTTTAGATCAAGAGCAGAAGAGGGCATCTGATCTGTCTGTGTGGAGATTATATTGCATGTTGAAACTATGGCTGGATGACAAAATGTTAGGCAGGATTGTTGCCTTCATACACCAAACAAGCTGAAGTTCCTAACACAAATATTAAATACTTTTACATGAGTAGAGCAGTAAACAAAGTATAGTGCTCTGAAAATTTCCTCTTCTTTATTCAGAATTTGTGTGCTACATGGAAAGTTGAATTCAGGCCACAATTTAAGAGATGAGCAACATATAAATTCCCCACTGCAGTAGTAATTTGTGGACAAAAATTATTTTTTGTTTTTGCAGTGCATAAACCTGTGCTACTAAAGAATGTTTAAACAGCTTCAGGAGAGTTAACTGAGATGGAAGTAGGATAAAAACTGAATACAAGATTGAAAAAAAAAAAAAAGTCTTTGAACTTCCCTTATCATATTTGTTGGTCATAAACATGTAACTCCAAAAGAAAATAATTAAAGTTTTTGGAGTTTCTGTTCAGTTTCCTGTACTGTGGAAGCCAGTGATGGGATGGAAAATCTACCTTAAATTGTTTTACTTAAGAAAAGGTCACATTGGGGGCGGTATGTTACTAATTGTAGCAATTTCTGCCTTCATGAAAACTTTAGCAGGGAAAAAGCTTACCTGTCACAAGCAGGAGTATTGGTTTATCCTGACCAGGATTGACAGTATAGTAAGTTGAACATGAGTCAGCAGTGTGCCCTTGCGGTAAAGAAGGCCAACTACATGCCAGGTTGTATTTGGGAGTGCAGTCAGCAGAGCCAGTATAGGAGATATTCATGCCTTCCTCTCCAGCACTAAAGAAACATCATCTGGAGTATGCCCAGGTTTGGGATCCCTAATGCAAGAAGGGTATTTGCGTAGGAGGATGGGGGGCATGATCTACAAGGAGATGATGTTTTGTTCAGTTGAAAGAAAATGAAGCAGAAAAAAGGACTTTATTACTGTCTTCAACTGCCTTATACTTGGTTATAGTGATGGAGCTAGGTGCTACTCAAAGGTGCACAGTGGAAGGATAAGAAACATCAGACATCAGCTGCAACAAGGAACATTCCAGTTTGATGTTGGGAGGTGCTTTGTGAAGGTGGTCAAGCAGAGGGGGATGGAATCACCATCCTCAGGGTTGGTCGAACTCATCTGGACCTGAGCAACTGACTTAGTATTAGCCCTGCTTTGAGTAAAGGGTGAGACCAGGTGACCTCAAGACATCCATTTGGCCTAGAATTATTCTGCAGTTACAGTTGGCAGACTCCCAACTCCTCTCCCCGCCCCCAAGAGCTGGACAATCATTGCAAAGGGCAAGAATATTCCTGGTTTTAGGGGTGTGTGGTTCTGTCGCATTTAGGTGCTGTATTTACAAAGCAGCATATGCCAGTATACATGATGCATGTTGTTGTGGCCTTGAACACTTTGTGATTATGATACACATTCCTGTTTAACTGCTTCGAGAGAAGACTAATATTCTCTCAATATCAGATGCAGAAATATTTGGAAAGAAAGCCTTTGATAGTTCCCTCAGCTATCCAAATACCTTATAGTGGATGTCTTATTTATAGATTAGGAAATTTTTAAAGAGCTGAGTATGCAGAGAAGAGCACAGGCTTCTCATCAGCATGCCAGTGCCCAAGTATGTGGCTCGCCTGTTGCATATTCCCACCTCATTGTGGGTGAACATAGACAAGTAAAGGTTGTTTAATATCATTGCTGTAGTTTATGTTTGGAAATAAAGTGGTCCTTTCTCAAAAGAGATTTGGTGACCCTGTAATACTGTTGCGTTGAACATCAAGTTCTCCAGTCGGCAAACTTGCTTTTTAGAATTACTGATCCCCTTGATGAATGACTGATTATTTCTGATGATGAAAAATATAGTCCAATAATGAATATAATAGACACACTAGGGGCCACCCTGTGTTGTTTTTCACTCTCTTGCAAAAGCCTCGTGAGGGTCTCTTGCTCTATTTTTTTTAATTATTTTTTTATTTTTCTTTATCTGGTGTCACTTGGAACAGATAGCTTCTATGAGACTTTTAATATTTTCCCTGCTGCTTATTGTGTGGTTGTTTAGCTGCTGCCTGTATCTTCTGTATTTTCTTTCATATGACACATTAGGGACAGCTTGAAAATTTACTCTGTAGAGCTCATTCTGCATGGAGGGTGTTTGGCTCTTTCACCTGGCCTTCAAAACAACTGCATTCTGGAAAACTTATTTGTGAAAGATTAAGCAAAATGTGTTTTCTTCCATACTTTATTCCAACCTGTATAACATGCTTCTATCAAATTAACTGCATCATGTGTATATAGAGTAGGGTTTCAGTTTAGTCTGAAATTTTTGACTACCTAAAACTCGGTAAACTGAAGTTTCTTTGCAAAACACCAATTCACAACTGCTTGCCAGGGACTGATTAGTGAATATTAATTTGATAGTACTTTCTGTTATCTCCCCTTCAGCTGATTCTAGTCAAGGAAGTATACTCGGATGCAATTTTTCTATGGTAGAAAAGCTTGCACTTTTTTTCCTGAATATTCAGGTTTTCGCACAGGTGTATAGTATTTTCAGACACATGCTAAACATTTTGGGGTGGTTTGGGAATATTTTGATATCACCTGGGGGTCTTGGCTGAAAAAAGGATCATGTGTTGCATAAAGTATGATACCACACGCAGAACACGTTTCCCTGTGCTCTTGAAGCAGCTGTGTTTGTAAAAAGTGGTAGATTGAGAAGTGAGACGGGAGCAAAGTAGCTTGTCTGAATTACTGAAACTAGGAAGAGAAACTCAATCCAGGTGAATGGAAGGCTAAAATTTTGTATTGGGTCTTCTGAATGTTCTGTTCGTGGGAGCACACTTCCTATCCATTTGGGGTCTCTTGGTTTGCCTGCTTAGTTATATAAGCCCCTCAGTTCTTTTGGAATGCTTTTTTTGCTTGTTTTTGTTTTCTTCTCTTCTTGTCATGCATTCTTTTTATTTCTATTGGGTTTTGGCAGGCTTTTTTGCCTTTTTTTTTCTGCAGGTTTTTTTGGTGGCATTTTCTAAATTGTTATTTTTAGTCAGTACTCTTGGTTACTACATTGCAGTGCGTAGGGCATAAGAGTATAAATTCACACAAGTACTTCTAAGTTCTTGGTTGCAAAGTCAAGCATCTAAGGCCATTTATGCTAAGTGAAGATTTGTTCTTAAATCTTGCTAGATAAAAAATTTAGTTCCAAAGAGAATGCTTCCACGTTTTTAAAACCATGCGTATACAGGTTACTTAAGTTTATCTTAGACCACACATAGAAATGGATAGTAAGTTTTGCCTGTTTTGCAGCATAATAGAAATTGTGGCCAGAATATGACATTGACTCGGTTTCATTCTTTTTGTTTTTGTTTGTTTGTTTGTGTTTGTGTGTGTGTGGATTTGTTTGGGTTTTTTTGATATTTGTGGGTTTTTGTGGTGGTGTGGCAGTGCTATGTTGGTTTTTTTTTTTCTGAAACGGTTTGTGCTTAAATACTATTTTAAAATATCTTGAGATTTACAACATGATTCAAAAAAATTTGTGAAATAGGAGAAGGTTGGCATGTTAATGATACTCAGAATCGAATTCACATGACATTAGATGGGTTAAGCATAAGGTTATAGGATCAGTACTGCAAGTTAAGTATGTGAAAAATGTATTAAACTTACTAGCTTTACGAGCATTCACCTAAGGCATTAATGGGACACAGCGTGTGAGGATGGTGTGCAGGTGATAAGAAATGTGAAGTAAAATTTCTAACTTTTTATGTTGTATTTTAATTACTCTTTCTATGTTGATGAGATTTAAAGCGTGTTTTACAGGTGACAGGGTTGACATATATTCCTTCTATTTTACAATTATTGGCATATCAGTAGTACTTAATCTTGCCTTTCCTTCATGCTTGTATTACCAAGATTTTTGATGAATCTTTGCAAGTCTTGATCCAGATTTACATGAAAGCAAGTATTTATTCTGTGTTGAGAAAGCGTATTCATTGCATAGATTGGAAGAAAGATTAGAGGAGAATTGCTTGATTGTCAGCAGTAATACCAGGCGGTATGTTATGCAATATAGTGCTTTTGTTGAAAAAAATGTGTACTTTTTGAGTTATGTTAATGAAAAGTCTCTTTGAAAACTCACCTCATTAAAACTACCTTCATTAACAATTAATACCTACAACTGTTTTAACTGAACATGTTTTTTTAAGTATAGAGAAACAGCTTTAAGTCTTCCTCGTGTACTTCTGTTACTGCTGGTTTACAGTGAAGACTGCTGTTGGCTGAGATGTGCCAAGAAGGGAGGTACCTTAAGTGACAAGTGAGATACCTCATCATATAACAGTACTAGACTTTATTCTCTCTGGTGTCTCCTTCCAGCCAAATGGGGAAAAGCAGTGAAAACATGGTGGTGTTTGAAGTAGCATCACTCTGCTTGGAGATGCAGAAGAATCAGCATCTGTGATATTTGGTAAAGCTGTTTGGTAGCTTCTGTTGTTGGACGTCAACAGGCTTTGCTGGTTAGCACTGCTCAGGCTTTGCTGACATCTGCAATACCAGTTTTCAGCTTGGCCTGTATGAAGGAATATGTTCTCAACCTCTGGATTTCTTGAACGTATTGTTTGAGTTTATATGATCAGTACGGTATCTTGGTTATAAGGATCATTGCATCTTTTGAGATATAATTTCCTAGTGTTGGCTAGTAACTTCACCTTTTT
Organism: Ceryle rudis; assembly: GCA_033439905.1. Classification (NCBI taxonomy): domain Eukaryota; kingdom Metazoa; phylum Chordata; class Aves; order Coraciiformes; family Cerylidae; genus Ceryle; species Ceryle rudis. Next base: position 118,214 of record JAAGNO010022645.1, on the reverse strand, counting down.
TCTTTCAGTCTGGTTTAAGCAATATAATGATTTGGTTCACAACAGCTCTCAATTCAAATTCTGGTCTTCCTGCTTGTGTTGCCTCACAGAATATGTTTATGAGGTAGGATCACTGTTGTTTTAACGTGAGAGTTTACAGAGCCAGTCCCTTCCTTGGGGCACTCTGTAGTTATCATTTGAAACTGAATTTGTCATCTTCCTACTTGTAGTTTTTGCAGATCTGTTGAGCCTTTCAGCTCAGCAAATACATCATTGGTGGCTCTTCGTTGTTTTGGAGGTGCTAATATCACTTCTGTGGATTATGTACCATCTTATACACTTGACCAGCTTATTAATAAACTGGTATGCCTTGTCTCTGATCACTGAACCTTATACATGCAGGATTAATGTACTTTGTGTCCAATTCCTGGGCCATGCATTGTATAGAGTTTGATCTGAAAATGGCTTTACATGTGACTGAATCCCAAACCTATGCAAGGAGTGCCATAATGGGAATCTTACTGGAAATATTACTAATTTCCTTCACTTCACTTATGAAGTGTAACTGTACCTGCAGTGTCCTGGCAGTAACTTCTGTTACTATGCATAATGTTCCAGAAAGGTATGGAACCTGCAGTTTAGTGCTTGGAAATGAAATCTGCATTCAAGGCTTAGTCTAACTGCCCTAAGAAATTATGCTAATTAAATATTTCTGCATCTGAACTTCTTAGCTTCTTCTTTTACTTATTGCGTCTTGGAAGTTGGTGTGAAAAATGCCACAAATAGGCTTTCCTTTGGTGTTTAAGAGAAAATATTTTGTATTCAGGTAGATTGTTGCACAAATAGAGTATGTTAGTGCGTATTGTACTAATGGAGATGTATAGTAAGAAAGACAAAAGGTTAGGAAATAGGTGAAGTTGATGGTTTGTGGAGTTTGCTTTAAAGAGGGCATAAACAGTAAGTGGATAACTTAAGAGGAAAGGACAAGGAAGAAAGAACAAGAAAATCATAGGGTAAAGAATCAGAATAAATCTGTGAGCCATAGTAATTTGCGATACTCTCTACTTTGGTAGATCTGATTTAAAAAAATCAAAATAAAAAAATAATAATTCAAACAATACACTTGTGGAAAAATGGGTTACCAGACTTGCAGTCATGTAGATCATTCCCCTTTAAGCTGCTCTTGGAAACAAGTTTTCTAGCTAGTTAATACACAACTCTATGCTTCAAATGAGATCAGAGACTGAATCTAATTAAAGAATGTTGCAGCCAACAATATGCTGAAATTGAGAGATTATTTTTATATATTTGGCATAGGATTGTTGGTCTTTTTCCAGACTCACTGTCTTTTGTTTGTATTAAAAGGTATTGGCATTCATCCAGCTTGAAACAGAGGGATCCAAGTTTAATGACTACTGCAGTCAGCAAAATCCTTGTACTGGTGTTAGTAGTTAGAAGTTCAGTGCTGTGTAAGCTCTGACTTTCTGCTTTTTTGTAGTTTTGACATTTAATTCTGTCTGTGGGGTGTTTCTGCTTTGAGGTGGAATATGGGACGCTGAAACAGGGTGGTGACATCTATTAGCATTTAATGTATGATGGATGTGAAGCTGTGCTTAATTGATATTGTCTATTTTGAGTATTTACATATCTGCGTAACCCTGTTGCAGACACCAGTTTAGTGACTAAATGAGGAACAAGGACTGCGGATATTGCACGGTTCTCAGTTTGTGTTAAAAGTAATCTGACTTCTTAGATTTTGGAGGGCAGTATTGCAGAACGGAGCATGAATACCTGTGTGTGTGACTGATGTTGCTTTTTGGTGCTTGGGATTTTTTTTTTGGTCATAGATACTTCTGGTTTGTGTAGTGCTGCAATTTGGAAACAGGGAGAGTAAGATGATTCTCAAATTCCTGGTTTTCTGTCTGTTAATTTTTCTAATCAGATTTCCAAAACTTCTGTGTGGACAGTTGGACAGCTGTTCTTCTCAAGCTTAAACTGCTTAGATCTTAGAATAAAATTCAAATTCTGTGTGCTTCTTTTTATTCTTGTTTTCTCAATATTTTTTTCTTTTTGTATTTCTGTGATTGATACAAAAACCAGAAGCCCATCCAAGCTGACGCGGAGAACATATATTGCAAGTAGGAACTAAGAATTTCACAAAATTCATTGTGTGGTACTTAATTTACTTTTTTTTTTTTTGCTAGTGCACATGTCCTTTGTATTCAAGAACGCCTATATCTAGAAAGTACCGTACTTTAAATATTTCATATTGCTACATGGAATATGAGAAATTTACTCCACTATAAGAACCAAAGAACAGAGTGCTTCAACTTCTTTTACAACAAAGTCTTCTGATATGCTGCTTATTTCTGCTTCTTGCATCTTAAGTGTCAGATGTGGAAGTTTATTAGAAGACGTTGTCTTTGGAGAAAAGATCATTTTTTATGTGGAATATCTCCCATCTCTGTATTCAGTGAAATGCTTATAGCTAGAGTTTTATGAAGTATAATTTCTCTGCAGAAATAAATCTAATAACTCGTATCATTTTTTTTTTCTGGAGGACTGTTTAATAAATTCTTTCATGTTGACAGTTTTTCTTGTAATTGGAAACATAGTAAAAATATTCTGGAATCTTTTCACTGCAAGGTACCGGGAACTTTTACATATGAATTCATTGTGTCAGCATAGATTTCACACAATTATAATAACCCCTTTTGCTTTGCTGTCATATTTCTTACTATATCTAGAGCTCTTTTTCTGTGGTCCTAGGTAATGCATAGAAATTTTGTTTAATAAGTTGATGTAGGTTTGGTAATTGATGAATTGTAGAGTAATAGTTATAGTACTTGTCATTAAAATTCATTCTAGGAAGGCAAATTTATAAGAAAGAGTTATGCTAAAAAAAAAAAGGGAAAAAAAATCAGGAAGATCTCTGTTAATATGGAAAATCTTATGTCATAGAAATGCATTTAAATTCTAAACTTGGGCTACTTAGAGGAACTTTGCAAGAAGCCAAGCCAGAGAAATTGAGAGATGAACCATAGCATCTGGAGAACGAAAATGTCCTAAAACTTGGGCACTGGCCTTCACCCTTGGAAGTAGTCAGATTCTCTTTGCCTAAAAGAAGGAAACTATGTCTCTTCATATTTTCTGCTAACTATGATACCTTAGGTTAGTAAAGATAATGAAATGTTGAACAGGATTAATTTTTCTGGTGTTATGCATTTTGAGTGGTTTTGTGAAAGAATTTAAGAAATACATGGTTAAACTGCTAACAATGTACAGAGATCCTTTGAACATAGTACCTAGTTCACATAATGGAGTTTACTTCATAGAAGTATCTTAAGGCATTTAAATCCTCTTTTTAGTATGCGTGGGTTTGGCCTTTTTTTGTGCGTTTTGCCTTGGTTTGGGGTTTGTTTGGGTTTTTTGTTTGTTTGGTTTTGGTTTTGTTTTATGTTCATGTTTTTGTGGGTTTTTCCTTTTTTTTTTCTTTGTTACATTTGCAAAGATCTGAGTGGCATGTAGGTGGCATGTATCTTAAATTTATTGTTATTAACTTAGAAAACAAAACACTGAAGGGCAGACAGGAGTTGATTCAGTTTCATTAATAAAAAAACTCCATTGTGTTTGAATATCAAATCCCCTTACTAAGTTAATTTTTTTTTTTAAATCTAACTCTAGAAAACTAATTGCTTCTCTTCCTGTTCTGAGTTTTATCTTGGTTGCTAATTTCTTACATGTGTGAATCCTTATTTCTTTGTAAAATCATGTATTTATTTTCATTGTAGTTTGCATTTATTACAAACACAAGTTTTTTCTGGGTCCTTGTGCTTATTTGATTAGAAAGCAGTGATTTGCAACTACTACTTTGAGTGTGACTGTGTGGTATAGCGTGTTGTTCAGTACTCCTTATGTCCAGAGCTGCTTCCAGAGGTGTTTGTCCTCTGTGGGGTATAAGTTATGTGCTCAAAACAAAACTTCTTTCTCCCTGTGACGTCAAGGTGCATGTTGCATTATGCCTCCTTCAGTGAATACTTGTGATTATGTCTCCAGATGTCAGCTAGCTTATATTTTTTCTTAAGCTATATTGAGCAGAATTGTTCCAAATATTTGTGCTTTATCATCATTTTGGTACACATTCAGCATTACCAGTGGTTTGCAGCTGCCTATATTGTTGTAATAAAGAATACTTTTTCTTCTTTGGGTAAATATACTACTGGTATACATTTTTGTAAGTCATTGAAGTGTAAGCAGTTTATACTGCTTGCAAATTTAGTGTTTTCATTTTTGTTTTACTTCCAGAATGTTTTGGCATTCTTTAAAGTCCTGTCTCTGTAGTTGAGACCACCTCATTACTGTTTACATACTCTTCTTTCTTTTGAGATTTCAGTTGATTTGCTACTATAAAGATTGACCAGTAGCAGTATTTTCATTAATGCAGAATAATATGTTCTTATATTAAGAAATAACAATGTACAATGTTATTTATTCCAGTCCTGACAGTATTGAAAACACTTCCTTTTTTTTGTGCTTCAATGGAGGTAACACAGCTGTAAATCTGACTACAGGTAGCTTATATCTCCACCTAACATGATAAAGTTTTTCAATACTGAAGCTTAAAGGTGCTTTACTGCTATTAAAAGCAGTGCAGCTACCAGTGGTAGGTCCTATGTCTGGGATGGCACGCTTCACTTTGCTGTGCGGTGAGCTGGGCTTGCGTCCTTCCCTGCATGTACAGTCTGTCAGAAAGCTAACGTTAGCCATTATAGATTTGGATTAACTTGTTGGTGTCAAGCTGTTGATTTCTATTTTTAAAAATGTTAATATGTACCTGTTGAAAGCAGTTTTTAAATGAAATGGAGAAAAACTACCTTTGAGCTTTCCAGACTTGGCTGTTTCTAAGCCTAACAGAAGTGCTTTGAGCTGGGAGGCCTGAACCAAATGCAACTACTGCTACAAACAATACTGGTTTCATAGAACTTGCATTTGCATTTAGAAACAGTGTGTCTGACAAATCTTAATTGAATCTGTTTAAAACCCTTTATTTGGTAGACAACAGTTTGGATTAAGTGGAAGTGGAATTACAACACCCTAATAGCTTTCCTACTAAAACGGAATCATTATTTTTCTTGGTTATAGCTGTCTTGAGTGATAGAACCCTTGTTCCTGGCTATTTGGACCTTGAAATGAAAAATCTTTGGCAAATGGGTAATGAATACTGTATTGCAAAGATGTATATTGACAAGTGCATATTTAGTCTATGACTGTCGTTTTGTGTGTGACTTTTCTAACCCATGATAGTTGCAGGCTATTCCTGTTATATTACAAGAAGGTGAGGCTATAGTATGGATGAAACAGATTGCTCTACTGTGTAGTACATAAAATCCAGGGTGTCAGAATGCTGGAAAGCAAAGCAAAACTCATTTGGAAAAGAGAATGGTTTTTAAATAGTTCAATTTTAGGTAAAAGGTCAGGCTCTTTTTCTTTTTTTTTATTTGTAGCAGTTCATCCATATACAGTACTGTGCATATTGTATGTATAAGGTAATCTCATTTTTTAATCTACTATAACTGTCCTTTTTATTCTTGAAAATCCTTTGGGGTATTTTGCATTCCAGTATCGATCCCTGTCTGTCTGACTGCTTCAGCTGGGTAATCATTTTTCTTGTTTACCCCTAATCCATTTAATATTTCCTTCCTGCCACTGTATAACAGTACAGTATGCCTGTTGTTTGGAATGCATTTCTATGCCTACTGTAAGACTGTACAGTAAAATTGGCTATATTTTAACCTATATTTCACAAAACCAGTTACAATGAAACAAAAATGCAAAGCTGAACATGTCTTCAAAGTATAACTTTTAGTGCCTCACTTTGCTTAATCATACAAAATGCTCAGTGTTATGAACCATGTTCTGTTTTGAACTGCTCTGGAAAAGGAAATATGAAGCTAGCTATGTCAAAATGCTTCTTACTCTGTGTTCTTTTTAGAAACCTAACAAAGAAAAAATTATTCTCTCTCTGTATATGCATGCATATATGTATATCCATGTGTATATTGTTTTTAAAGGAGCTCCTGTAGAATGGTTTAAGTATCTCAGCAGAAGCATTCAGACACAAGTCTTCAATAGTTCTGTTCGGCCTTCTCCTTGCATGAAAACATCTTGTCCTCTTTTCTATGGTGACTGAGTAAAGGCATCTCTGATCACACGAGTCATTGACAAAATTTATAAAAATTCTTCCCTGAAGTGTTTCCAGAAAAGTGTGGATCTGTTTTGCTTCACTTGAAGAATGAGGACAAGACCTTCCTACACGCCACTGGGGCTTTTCTTCATTTCTCCCACACAGGATTAGACCTTAAGATCCTTTCACTGTGTTAACCGATGCTTTAACAGTTCTGCTTTTCTCATTAACTAACCTTGGCGTATACTTTCTCTGCATGTCAAAGCAGAGCAGGCAAACATAATGAAAGAAAAGAATTTGATACAGAGGTGAAAGCAAAGGTTTTAATTCTTCTTCAGAACAATTTTTATTTCCATAATACTTTGGTACTAGCCACGATGGGGGGGGGGGGGGGGGGACGTACTCGGCGTGGCAGAGCTGGAAGGGGGTGAACTGCAGCTCAAGTCCAATTAAACTCA
>JAAGNO010022645.1:86887-111493 GCA_033439905.1 Ceryle rudis | reverse complement strand
GGTATGTTTGGCTCGGTATTGTTACAACTGCTCTACTTCAACAAAACAAAAAAACCCTCTGAGATCTAGACTCCCTATGTTCAATGACTGTCTTAAAAACAGCTCTAACTAGTGGCCAGTTTGAGTGTGTATTGTATAAATCTTCCATGGAAGTAACCTCTCAGATAAAACATTTGTAACATAAAGACTTTAATCACTTGCTGTTATACCTCCACTTAGCCATAATAACTTCTGAAGTTGGGACACATAATTTAAAAAAAGCCCATACATAGTAGTTTTTGATATGGAGAAACTTTGAGAAATTTCTAGCTTTACAGCTGTTAGCTGTTGTTAGAAACCTTGTAGGGACACTCTTTCTAATGTTAATGGCAAAGGAAAAAAAAAAATTCCCCATCTACATTTCTTCTTTTTATTCTGTTCTTTGAAGATTGCTGTCCTCCCCCTCATGCACTTCATAACAAATATACTGTACTTGCAGGGAACGTACACTTAGAATGTTGTTATGCTGCGACTTCTGAGATGCTACAACTTTCCTGTGTACTTCTGAGATGAAAACCAAATGAAAATGAGAAATGTTTTTGAGACATCCTGACTTTTTAAATGGATTAACTCTGCCTTAATATTTCAAGTACACAGTACATTGTAACTTATTTTCTTAATTGTACAGTTACACATTGTAACTTAGGTGTTTCAGCTGTTCTTGGTAATTGTAAGGTGTCCTCTGTCATATGCTTAGTAAAGGCAGGTTCTTTTTGTAGAATAATTGCAAAATAGCAGCAAGTAAGCCTGAACCTTCAGACCTAGAGAAAGTAAAGTTAGTCTTGAAATGTAGATCTGGTACCAGCAGTAATTTATACCCAGGAATAGCAGTGTCATTGGTAAACTGAATAATTTTGTATTAAATGGTCTATAAGTCTGTCTTTTAGACTAGATATGAAGATAAGAGTATTGTTTTGAATTCATCAAAATGTAAGTTTTCCTATTTGGATTGTGTTCAATTTATTTAAAATGTTTTCTTACTGGACACATTTCTGAATACCTTGAGAAGATTGACTGGCTCAGAATAGATAGCTTGTAAAAGCTTGATTGATCCACACTCTTCCTCCATCTGTGTAGAGATTCTTTGTTGGCTCAGGCTAGTCAGGTGTCAGAGATACCAGAACATTTCCAGCTTCGGTGGTCTTTGATGAAAGGCTATAAAGAGAATGCATCCCACAGGGAAACCTCATCAGCAAACCAACTTGTAGTTTCTGTTCTTTGTGTAGTCATTTGTAATGCTGCTTTTCTGAACATAAAGGCAATTTTTTGCAACCAACTTTTTCTTAGTGAGTTGTAGGTTATCTGTTCAGACTTAGTACAAGTAGTATGGTGGAAGCATCCTTGAGAAGTAATTGTTCTCCCTGTTACTGGTTTTTATTTTTGTTTTGAGAGACTGAAATGTATTAAGTTGTATATGCTTTTTCCATTAGCTCTCTGATTCTGTGAAAATTAAACAGAAAAAGTCCCTACAGTTTCTCAATTCAATAAATTAATTGGTGAGGTGTATAAACGATTTCTTGTCTTGGTAAAACAGTCAACTTATTGAAAGAGACCTATCAGCTGCTTCAAGGGTAGAGGAAAGAGTGTTTAATAAGAATATATTTTCATTAATGTGATGTTTCCTGAGTACAAATTCTTAGTTACAAGAGAGACATCTGCTTTATCAAATAGTTTTACTGTCTTTCTACCTACAGTCAGAGTTGTATGAAATTGTCCTTGTGAGGGAATCTCCATTATGGATTATGAGAATGTCTTTCTGACATGTAACCACTGTATTAAGACCTAGCTTTGTAGGTTTGATAAACTGTTTTGAAAAATTAAGTTCTGTTTCTGGGAACACATACTAATTGTTTATATTCTATTTATTATCAAAATTAACATAATAAAATGGAGTTTAAGTTCTGATACCTTGAGTGAAGATATTAATAGAATCACAGAATAATAGGGGTTGAAAGGGACCTCTGGGGATCATTTAGTCCAAATTCCCTGCTAAAGCAGGTTTGTCTAGAGCAGTTTGCACAGGATCACACCTGGGGGGTGGATGGTGTTGAAATCCTCCAGAGAAGGAGACCCCACAAACTCTCTGGGCAGCCTGTTCCAGTGCTCTATCACCCTCCAAGTAAAGAAGTTTTTCCTTATGTTTACGTGGAACTTCCTGCTTCTGCCTGTTGTCCCTTGTTGCACCACTGGGGGGAGGGCGGGCCACATCCTCCTGACATTGATAAGATCCCCTCTCAGACTACTCTTCTCCAGGCTAAACAGACCCAGGCCTTTCCTAGTAGAGAGGGATGTTCCAATCCCATCATCACTTTGTAGCCCTCCATTAGAGACTCTCCAGTAGTTCCCTGTCTCTGTTCAACTGGGGAGCCCAGAAATGGACACAGTGCTCCAGATGTGGTCTCACTAGGGCAGAGTAGAGGGGGAGAAGAACCTCCCTCAACCTGTTCACAATTGTCTTAATGCACTGTGCACCCCAGGATACCATTGTAATTCTTGGTCACAAGGTCACCATGCTGGCTCATGGTGAGCTTGTCCACCAGGACTCCCAAGTCCTCTGTGGAACTGCTTTCCAGAAGGTAAACCCCTAACCTGTACTGGTGTGTGGAATTATTTCTCCCCAGGTGTAGGACTCTACACTTGCCCTTGTTGAACTTCATCGGGTTTCCCTCTACCCAACTCTCCAGCATGACCAGGTGTCACTGAATGGCAGCACAGCCTTCTGGTGTGTTAGCTACTCCTCCCAGTTTTGTATCATCAGCAAACTTGCTGAGGGTACACTCTATCCCTTCATGCAGGTCATTGATGAATATGTTGATGAAGACTAGACCCAGTACTGATTTCGAAGGGGTCAGTTGTTGTTTAGGAAAATCCTGATTTGTGCAATAGTAGCTTAAAACAACATCTGGGGGACAGGTCAGTGCTTTGTAGTGTATGTGTGTATTTGACAGAGAAAAGCGATGGGTTGTCACTGGTGAGGGATTTCAGAGTTGTTTTCTGTGGAATGCATCTCGCCATTGCCTTACCTTTCTGTCTTTTGAAATAGATATTGTTGTATTTTCAGTTATTCTGCTCTGACGTATTTTCTTGTGTGTTTCTTTTGTAAGGGCTGCAAGTGTTAATAAAAGAAAAAAGAGCTATTAAACTATTCTTGTTTGATAAAATCTCAAATAGCTATGCCTAATGGAATTAAATCATGAATCCTGCTAGAGCAGTGACATTTCTAACTGTATTAATGGTTGTAATTTAATTTGAGAACAGATTCAATTTTGATGTCTTCTTCGATCAAGTAATGAAAAGGTAAACATGTTTAGCACAATGAATTGTGGAAATACATCCCATATACAACAAACCTTTATCCCTGAATGTAGAGAAGATTTGTATGCTTGATATTTGCTGAGACAAGATGAACAGCGTTGAAAGTTTTTGTAGTGGTTGCGTAAAAGTAGTGTCTTTTATTCAGTCTTGGTATGAAAATGAGGAACCCTCATCAGCTTTCATTCAACCACATTAAAACAGAACTTCCACCTTCTTATATTGCAGTGAGTGCTGTGCTCGGGAGACAGTTACTCTAGTCTGGTGCTAGCTGGCTAAAATTTTAACTGAACTGAAATAATGATGCTATGCTGGGAGCTGCTGGATTTTCATGTCTTAGATAAAGATTATTTTCCGAAGTATGAAGTAGGGACTCTACAAGAAAACATTTTAAATACTGCCAATCATATATTACTTGCTCCATTCCACAAAGGGAAAACCACAACAAAATCAAGAAACAAATCATGATTTAGACTGGGAATTTTTTTTTTTACCTGCCCTTGATTCTGCTGTGGGCTGGAGTTAAGGAAGCTGAAGGACAATTGTCTGTTGGCCGATCCAGCTTGGGTTAATATATTTGACTTTCCAGTTACTCAGTGCATTTGTGTACTGGGAAGGGAGTACTTTGCCATGTGTGTAGTTTGAGATTATAATTTGGAAGCACAATATTTACACACAGAGTAGTAGAAAGGAGGGTTTATTTGTTTATTTTTCAGTACTATGAAGTAGAAAAGTAATAGTGACATGGGATTAAAAAGAAAAAACTTAAATTTGATTTCTAAATATCTGTTGACGTGATGTAACCTGTACTATTAAAACACAAACATGACTTTGCAAGGTGGTGGGTGGTTGTGTTTAAACCATTTCCCCTGACAGTGACGCTGGTCTTATTTAATATTAGAGTCCTTTTGTGTTCTGTTACAGTTAACTACATCAAGCACAATAATGTGGAAAAGACTATCAAATATAATAATTATGAAACACCAAGTGAATATTTAATACAATAATACTTTTTTTAGGTTGTTTTATCAACTCCAACAGTAGACTTCGCATTGGTCTTCAAAATAAATGTATCTAGAGTTATGAATAGTCTGTATCCCAACAGTTTGCCATGTGTTTCTGACAAACCTCACACTTCTTAAAGTTGGCTTAAATTGATCAAATGCAAACAGTCCTTAAGGAAACACTTAATACAGATATATGTATGACAATGCGGTCAAGTAAAAATTTTAAGTAAACTTTTAAAAACATGTATAATAGAAAGTCTTTTCATAAGCAAGACTACATGAGGATGGGATTTTCTCCTAGTCATGGAAATCAGAAAATCACTGGATGCATAATGCTGGGGCAGATCAAGTAACGAACAGTGTAAATGTAACGGTCTAGCATGAGCCTGAACTTCAAGCCCTGCTACTGCACTGCTGTTCTATCACTTCTCTGTGCACAATCGAACAACATGCAGTGAAAGATGAAAATATTTTTTAAAGCGAAAATGTTGATCCTTGGATTATATCCATAAACTAAAAAATATCAATAAAATACTTAAAACTAGGATGTTATATATTATTTATACAAATTTTTACAGTGAATCTCTGTAACTAGTAATGTTCAGTCTGAATCATGTGTTTAATAAAGCAGATAAGAACCTAAACATAATGGTAGGTTAAAAAAAAATTGGTCTTACAAATGTTATTTAAAATTCTAGGTAAAGTACTTATCTAGCCTAGGCTATATTAAAGATAGATGGAAATACTGAGGTCTTTAACTGTAAGAGAAGAGTTACAGTGCTATCCAGTATCACATTTAAGTTAGCAATCTCTGTTCCTTGTAAGAAAAAAAATACAAAGTACTTGTACATGATGGAAATAGGTAATTATTTTTTTATTCTGTTTTGCTATGTTTGGCAACTAAAATTGAGCTAAATGTTCATATTCATGATTTCTGTTAAGCAAGGTCTTACCATTAATAATTACTAGTATTTTTCTAAGCACTTGCCTATCTAGGCATCATCCCCCTCTAGGCTTAAATGAAACTACAGCATGATTAGCCAATCAACCATGTAGACAACCAATACTGCTTTGATTCTTCAATAGGACCTAGAATTCCAAAGAATAAACTAAAATTAAATATAAAAATGATCCTCGGAAGAAAACCCAATCTACTGCTGGTCTTGACAACTCAGAGTATGTTTGGAAGCAGAATTATATATTTGCTGTGCTGATCTTAGTTTAAAAAACCCAAACACAATATTGAGTAACTTTAACTCCAAAAACAGCGCATTACTGAAATCTTGATGAACGTGTTCCTGACTTTTTATCAGAGATGCACATATTTGCTACATTTTATTCAATCATTGAAATTATCACTAGAGAGTAACTTTTAAAGTGGTAATAGCTAAAACATCAGATTAATAAAGCTAGTGGTTTTACTTATTTCTAGTATTTTGCATCTAACTAATGACAAGAAGCAAAATAGTCCAATTAATTTTGTAGGGGTAATAGTGACCATTGTAGAACCATCTAGTTTACAAACTGGAAAATAACCAAGGAGTGGTACAAACAGCTTAGAAATTCAAATCTTCCTTTTCTCTTGTTGTGTGGGTTTTCTGGTTTGTGGGTTTGTTTGTTTGCTTTTTCTGGTCAGACCTGGGAAGGCTCCCTGAGTTGCCTCCAAACACTTAAGTCACCATGTCCTAATGGCCTAAAGATATTGCTCTTCCGAGTGTCTCAAATCCACTTTTTTTTTTTTTACAGTGCTCATTTATATTGAGTAAAGTGAGACCCTCTTCAATATAAGCAAGTTTCTCACTTGTTTGCATTATGGACTAAATTGGTTATGGGAGTGGTCAGTGTGACATAGTCACTGGAGAGCACAACACAACATTTTTGCCAGAATTAAGGTAATTTTTTTGAGAATGAGGAGTCTTGACTTCTCTTCCAAGTTTTGGAAGAGGGTTGGCCCAAGAACCTTCTTTTTTGTTTTTGGTCTCTATCTTATCTGTGGTTGTTCAGCTTGTCACCATTCCCACCAACTTGTTGACCTTGATCCTCGATACTCCTTTTCTTATTGCTATGTGCCTGCAGCCAGTGCCTCAAACCTCTAGTGCCTGTAGCCAATGCTAGTTAAACCTCTTCTCATTTACTATTCAAGTTACTGAGGTACATAGGAATGCTTTTAACATTTGGAGTGTGTACAGAAAAAATCCTCTTCTGCTAGTGTATGGACTCTCTAAATACATTAGCTGTTGAAATTTTAACCAGCTTTTTGAATATGTGAAATCTTGGGTGATTCAAGTTTAATAAATCAATGAATTGGAAATAATGGAAAGTCTTACGAAACGGTGTGAACATCACGGCTTTGCATGATATGACAAGTGTTTCTTAATGTCATGGTCTAACATGTAACTTCCCAACTGGTTTTTGAGGCTGTGTGGGTTCAGCATACATGGTCACTGCACAAATTAGAATTTTGGTAAAATATTTCATAATGCACCTGCCATCTTGCGATTAGAAATTTTTTTAAAAATGCATTCCATAATTTTTGCTAATGAGTTCAGCAGCAGGTTCCTTTTCTTTTTATGGTTTTGATGGGAAGGATAAAAAAGGGAGTTTCATCTGAGCTCATCTTTACAGCTTCAATAGTGTTTTGCTGACATTTATAGCATGCTGATTTTTCTCTCCCTTTCAGAAGAGAAACCTGATTGCTCCAAAGCCCGCTGTGAAGTCCAGTTTTCTCCTCGCTGTCCAGAAGATTCCATCTTGATTGAAGGCTATGCTCCTCCAGGTGAATGCTGTCCACTCCCGAGCCGTTGTGTGTGTAACCCTGCAGGCTGCTTGAGGAAGGTTTGCCAGCCTGGCTATTTGAACATACTGGTTTCTAAGGCATCAGGAAAGCCTGGGGAATGCTGTGATCTCTATGAATGTAAACCAGGTAAAAGTAGACACAATTTTTTTCCATTTTCCTTTTTTTTTTTTTTTTTTCTCCTAACTGTATGACAAGCACAATAACCTATATAAGTGCATATAATCAAGCCTCTATGGCATGTAAATTCTTCTGATTCTTGAAGGTTAAAATAATTATTTATGGGTAATACCCATTTAAAAACAAAGCAAAACATAAATTTAAACTAAGCAAAAGGGAGTAGTCTAGTGAGTATATTGTATTTCTGCGGTGCTACTGGTGAAAGTGGCATACTTAAAATACTGATTAGATTATACAAAGGTTTTTCATAGTGGGAATATATTGTGCACGGGCAGGGAATTGAGGTTTCTATCTTAAGATTTCTGTAGATGACAAAGTGATGACCGTTAAAATCTGGAGAGAAAGAGGACTGTAGAGGAGCATAGAGAAGAGTTGACAACATTCAGTATTTAGCCGTTTTCCACTTCATGAGAACATGATTCACCCTTTCTTGTGATTTATTATTCTCAGTGAACTGGAAGATGTAACACACTCTTCTTTTTTGATACAGGCTTTGGTAAAAATGAATAATAAAAACAGAGGGATGAAAGCAGGCATATAAAGTTGTATAATCCAAAATCTTTTATGCAGACAGGTTCAAGTATGCTTAAACTGTTCCATTTCTATGCTTGTTTAACATTTTTTAATTCCTTTGCAGAAGATTGTATAGTCTTTGTATCTTCTAGTGTTTCTCTTTGTGTTTTTACTAATATGCAATGCAAATCTGCCTGTGTGGAAAGTTAAGCAAACTTGTGTGTTCTCTAACCTGAGTAGTTGGTGAACAAGTTGCTGTTGTAATTTTTATTCTGGAATATTTTGTCAGCCTTAGTCATCTTTCATTTAGAATTAGCTATAATTTCTTATGGCATAGTTTTCTTGGACTCCTTCCTTGTTATACTGTCCCTCTGTAAGTTTTCTGAAGTTTATGTGTCTCTAAAATGTGGTGTCCAAAAGCAGACTGCTACATTGAGTCTCCATCAGTACTAAATACTGTAAAATAATTACTTTGTCTCTAATACAAAATTCTGAATAAGCACTGACTCCTTTCTGAGAGTTATAGTTTGTGAAATGCTATGATCCCAAGATCTTTCTGTAGTATGAGTGCTACTGAACTTCACTCTATTTGTACATTTTAATTCTTAAAGTAAGTCTTTACCAAATTTTATCTTGCTGTTTTAGGATTATTTCTTTATTTCTCAAAATCAAAATTAGCTCTGATCTTGTTCTCCTGACAGTTTATTTGCATTCTCAACCTCTAGTTTGCAAATAACTCCATCCAAACTTATCTTTGTAGGTTACTTCTTGGAAGTTGTTTTCAGCTTTTTAGTATTGCAGAATCTTCGAATTGAATATGTGGTTATTTGTTGCATTAGTGAATTTATGTAACTGTGTGTACGTTATTTTCTGGAGTAGATTGTATTTTTTTTGTTGTACGAAGTGAAAGGTGAGGTCAAAGTGCATGGGACTGGAAAAGATACACGTTAGCAAAGTAGAAGAGCAGAGACTTTGAAAGGCTTGGGGAAGGAGCCTAGTGAAATTTAAGGGGAGTGTAAAGTTTTGCCTTGGGGTTAGAAATTCACAGGTTAAGTGAATGCAGAGAGTTCTCCCTTACATTGGGAGATGATGAAAGTGTGTTTCCTCCACAGTGGTTAAGAGGCTGAGGAGTATAGGTGGGTACTCTGAAGTTATCCCCAGAGTGCTAGGTGATGAAAGATGTAATGGCTAAACTACCGAGTAAATGGGGCCATTACTTGTTGAAGTGACTTGACTTTAAGGGAAAAAAAAAAAAAAAATTAAAAAAAAAATGAGTGCTGTTAATATGAAATTAATAGTCACTGCATAGCCTGATTTTTGTCAAGTTCGACTCCAGTGGCTTTCCAATTTTGGTCTAGATATTTCTTTCCTTTGGTGTTTGACCTGACAGGAAGATCACAAAGGAAAAACAAGCCAACACAAGACTGGAATACAGGAAAAAGGAGTAGGTGAATGTTGACAAATGTTAGTACACTAATGACTTGCCACAGAAGGCTTTTTTTCTTAATGGCAAAATCTTTACAAATCTGAACTATTTTTCAGTTTTTAGAGGAACTCTGCTTTTAAAGAGTGTAAAATTTACTTGTATAGACAATGTAATTTGTACTTGATATTTGAAGAAAAGAGACTAAACAAACACTGAAATTTTTTTACAGTTTCCTTTCTTGTAGAAAGTTTAGGGATTTTACTTTTAAATTTGCCAGTGAGCAGGAAACTTCCTGGGTTTTTTTTCCATCTGAACTGTTCCATTATGTTCCCCACTGGCTGTATTTATAAATAAATTTCTTTGTGCAAGGGCAGGCAATGGAATATCTTGTTTAATTAGGATTGTATATTCATAAACTTATAGAGTAACTGTAGTTGGAAGACTAGATGACTCTGGAGGTCATCTAGTCCATCCTGCTTGTCCTGCACTGTTTTATGCCATTTATTCTCTATTTGTATATACATATGCTACAGTACATAATTTGGTTTATGTATCTATGAACATTATATGAATTATCTACGTAGATCTACTAAAATAAAGGTCATAAAGTGAAGTCAGATAATGCTTCTTCCATGGCAAGGATATTTATTCAGCACATGGTAAACCTGGTAGTAAAACTTAGCCTTCAGAGTTTGACTTGGTATCCTGAAGAATTCTAGGAAAGAAGAGAAATTGAAGTGGAAGTGCTCTGTTTCATGTTTGCTCTGTTTCATGTTTCCTCTGTTTTTAATGCCATGTTGCTGAAAAAAAATAAATGGGATAATGGTTAGTAGAAGGTCTGGTAGATAAGTGTTCATGCAGAGTTTTGTATGGGGCTGGTATGAGTATGGCTCTGGAGTTTACCTATCGAACAGAGAAAACTGTTCTCCTTGCTTTGCCACAGACCTAAAAAGTTTAGTTCTGTAAGTACTGGTACCAGAGTGCTCTTCCTGCATCTCCATGTCTGCTTTAACCAGCCACCGTAGGCGTTTTGCACCAGTGAACAAGTTGCCAAGAAACTGGGAGGACTACTTCTAATAGCACTACTACCTTATGACAATATAAAGTGCGTTGTGCAATTAAAGCATAAAATGTCACTTAAAAATAAAATTAAATTAAAAAAAATAAAATTAAAGCATAAGATGTTACTGCCCTTCAGTTTAGAGTAGCATTTGAGTTTGAAGACTTCTGCTGAGAACTGCATATGTTCAAATACTGTGACTGGCAACTGAGTTACTGAAAAGAAAATAGGAAGTGTTTCCTTAACACTAAATGCTAGAATAAAAAGAAAATATTTTGAGATCCACCACTTCTTCTACCTCTTTTACCGTAGGAATACAGTGATTGAAGGCAGTGGCATTCAATTAAAATGAACAGTGAAGAAGCTTAGAAGCTTAGTTTTACCTGTGTCGTCACTCAGTGATGAGTGGCATTCCTCAGCAAGTCTGTGGATTAGCACCAAGCTGTGTGGTGCAGTCAACACACTGGAGGGGAAGGCATGCTATCCACAGGAACCTTGAGAGGCTTTGAGAGGTGGGCTTGTGCAAATACTGTGAAATTCAACAAAGCCAAGTGCAACGTCCTGCACATGAGTCAGTGCAATCTCAAGGACTAATGCAGGCTGGGTGATGAGTGGATTGAAAGCAGACCTGGGGAAAAGGACTTGAAGATGGTGGTGGATGAAAATTTAAATATGAGCTGTCAGTGTACACCTGAAGCCCAGAAAGCCAGATGTGTCCTGGACTGTATCAAAAGAAATGTGGCCAGCAGGTTGAAGGATGCAATTCTCCCCCTCCTGTGCTCTGGTGAGACCCCATCTGGAGTACTCTGTTCACCTTTGGGCCCCTCAGTATAAGAAGGTCATGGAGCTGCTTGAGCATGTCCAGAGGAGGGCCACAAAAATGACCATTGGACTAGAACACGTCTCCTACGTGGACAGACTGAGACCTGGGGTTGTTCAGCCTGGAGAAGACAAGGGCCTGGGGACACCTTAGAGAGGCATTTCAATGCTTAAGGAGGCCCTACAGGAGAGATGGGGAGGAACTCTATTAGAGAGTGTAATGCTAGGATGAAGGCTAACATGGTTAAACTGAATGGGGGTAGAATTAGATTATATATTATGAAGAACTTGTTTACTGGGAGGGCAGTGATACACTGGAACAGGTTGTCCATGAAATTGTGGATGACAAAATCTCTGGAAGTGTGCAATGCCAGGTTGGATGGGGCTTTGAGCAACCTGATCTAGTGGAAGGTATCCCTGCCCGTGGCAGAGTGGGGCTGGAACTAGATGATCTTTAAGGTCCCTTCCAATCCAAACTATTCTATGATTAAATTCCAGATTAATTTGTTCAAAAAGTTTTTACTCATTGCTGCTCCAACCATGTCAGCATAGTCGTGATGCCTACTGAGAACAAGTAGATTGCATCCCTTCTGTTTTGGTGGACTTGCTAAATTTGGAGGTGAGATAACAGATAATAGTGGTCTGGTGTTGTAAGCAGCCTACTTTGTTCCTACAAGCTGTAAATAACCACCCATTCATGAGCAGTGAATTTACTGAATGAACGCTGAATTTAGCTTTAAGATTACAGTTCTTACAAATTATTCCCGAAAATAAGTGTGGTGTGGTTCGGGTTTTTTTATAGTTTGAATAAATGATCTCAAATGGAGCTGCATATTGTGTGAAGAGTAAAAATAAAAATAACCCGAAGCAAGATTTGTAGGAGTATATATTCCTCTTTGCTGAGAAGCTAAGACAAGTATGAGCAGTGGTACTTTTAAAATCATGTTTAAAGATGGAGTTAAAATCTAATCTGAAAGGTATTTTGCTGAAGTTGTAGTAGGAACTCTAGCTACCACTTCTGAATAAAGAAAGGTAAATGGTTTACTTTGGCAGCTACCCAGCAAATGTTTGTGTAGCTTTATTGATAACATCTTGTTATATATGGTGAAGTGGGGAATGTCATCTCTCAGTTTCTGACATTCTTGGGGAAGCATTGGGAAACGTCTGTTACGCTAGACAGAACCTCTGCTAAAACTGCTCATTTGTCTTTGTTCTAGCAGTATTTCTGGTGGAGCTTTCATTCACTCACCTCCAGCACCCTTGCATAGCCTGAAAATTACTTTTACAGAAATGGAGGGGTTTTTCTGGTATCAAATCTTGGTTTAAATTTAAAGACACTGTTACTGTTTGGCTTATTCCATTGGGGAATTCTGTGCAATCAGGTCTTGATGGAAAGCCTGAAATCAGCATCAGAATTTCATAGGTACTGTGTAATGATTCCCTGGTACGGCTTTAGCAACAAAAATCAAGTTTGGAATGTTAGTCTTGCACTAAGGACAAGTGTCAGCAAACTCAAGTCTTTATACATAGTTGATGGAAACAGAGTTCTGTAATATTTTAATTTTTTTATACTCTGTTGCTTACAGAAATAGTATGTGTTGTTTTATTGGGTGCTGTGATAGAAGCTGATGTTGAGAAGAACTTAGGAGATTGGTAAAGGGCAGGAGAAAATGAGTGGGGAAGATTTACAGATAAATTTCTGTTGGAGTTGGAGAGATGACTTAAATTGACAGTGGTTGTGAAGGAGGAGAAAAAAAATCAGCAAATGCAACGGGTCCATGTTGGGAAATACCCGTGATAGGGAAATTAAGGAAGTTGTTCAGTGATACAGCTGCAATGAAAGTGCCGGAATGCCATCTGTTCTGGTAGTATTTGATACATTTTGAAGTGTGAAGAAATGTAGAAAGGATAATGCATTGCCATGGAGAGATACTCCCATGCTTACTTTCTTCTTCTCCCAGAGCAGAAAGTGTAACTACCATTATCAGATGTAGTGTTATTTTTGTGGCACCAGATGAAGGGGCATCTGTACTGAAAGCAAAGGGTGTTATATCACGCTTCTTAGCTACTCCAGAAGCAGACTGTGTACCCTTTGTACTGGACACTCAGAAAGCTGTGACTTCTGGAAAAGTAAGATGTCTCTCATATGCTGAGCCACTGTGTTGCATCAGAGATACAAATACATCCTTGATCCTGGACCTTTAGATGCATTGGTAGCTATTTAGAACTTGCACCTAAACTGTACATTCTATTTGTTGAAAAGTCAGCGTAATATATAAAGGTGAAACGTAGTATATTTATGTTAACATATTATACTATAAGGTTATTTTCATCTAGATAACATTTTCATGATCCAAGACTTTCAGTTATGTAGTCTCCAAAGCAGGTTACACATTACTTCAGTTATGTCACAAGTCTACAGCTGTGGTAGAATCTCTGCTGCATTCTCATAGAAAAAAAATAGTTACTGTATCACATGCTACTGCATACAAGTTCATGAGAAAGTTTCTCAAGACTTGTAAAAAAAGGCTGATCAGGTGCATTTTTGCTGATAGGAAATTGCAATATGTTTATTAGTTCTTGAAGATACGTATTTGTCAAGCCATATAGTTAAAACTTCTAAGATGTTTTTTCTTTAGACAGGATAGTTTGTTATTTTAATTTTTTTTAAGCTTAGATTAAAATAAATAACAGTTTATAATAAAGCTGATCGTGAAAAGTACACTTTGTAATTGCTGGAATTAGAGTAAGATGTGAAGACAAAACTAGTAGTTCCATGGCAAATGTCTACAATCCTATTTTTTTTAGGACAATAGTAATCTGAGACACATCTTTTTAAGTACTGAGGAATCTGATTATAGACTGTCCTGTAACCTTATAATGTTTTCAGTTTATCTGAAAGTTTAGCTTAATACTTCTTCCAGTTTGAAAAAACAAAGTAAATCTGGAAAAAAAGGTGTGATCTTCACATATGTTTCATCTTTTATCTCTCTTCATCTCTCTCCTATGAAGAAAGGCTGAGAGAGCTGGGACTGTTCAGGCTGGAGAAAGAGAAGGCTCAGGGTGGATCTCATCAATGCATATAAATACCTGAAGAGAGGGGGTGAAGATGAAGTCAGGGCCTTTTTGTTAGTGCACAATGGGCAGGACCAGAGGTGATGGGCACAAACTCATGCTCCATCTGAAAATCGGGAAGCACTTTTTCACCATGAAGGTGACTGAGCATTGGCACAGGTTGCCCAGAGAGATGGTGGAGTCTCTGTCCTTGAAGATACTCAAAAGCTATCTAGGCATGGTCCTGGGCAACCAGATCTACATGGCCTGGCTTGGGAAGGAGGTTGGACTAGATGACCTACAGAAGCCCTGTCCAACCTCAGCTGTTCTATGATTAATCAAATAATGTAATAATAAACATCTCCCAGTTTGGAGAGAAGACTGAGGTGGGGTAGGAGTGTGGACTACAACATTCTGTGGGTGGTGAATCAGCTCAGTCCATACCCTTTGTTCACCAAATCTAACTAATCCTCGCAAGAATAGGAGGGTGCTCTAGTACTAGTAAGAGGTCAGTATAAAATAAATAAAAATGGGTAAGTCAAATCAAACAAGGGAACCACTGAGTGACTACAGCCACTTAATTACATGAGAATTTTGTATTTGAATGCTTTTGATTTGGAGTATCTTTGTAATTTTTCTTGGGTTTGTACTTTTTTAATGAAGACTGGTCTGCTTTTCAGTGTTAGTGAGCCACATACTAGCACACTGTAGCCACTGGAAAGAACCTGAACTCTTTTGGAAGAAAGAGCACCTTAGCTTTGTAGTGTGATTTGAGAGTTCCCTTGTGGTTTTTTCCTTTCACTACTGGTATATGGAAAGATGGACACAAATATCTGTGCAGTAGCAGCTTGTTTGTAAAACTCATTGGCTGATTTTTCTCAGACTGCTTACCTGGGGAGGAGGCAGAGGGTGTTTTGAATCCAGGGAGGTAGAAAGGTTACCAGGTTAAAATCAGGAAACTGGACATTGTTAGTTACTTGGCACAGAAAAGCTGTTTCAGATGTATTATTTGTTAATAAAATGGAGCATAAAACTCTGGGGTTTTTTTGAAGTGAAGTATTATAAAAACAAGTATACCGTCTTAGAGGCAAATAGATATCTTTGTGTGTTTACAGAGAGATACAAAAGATAATTTAATTGCCATTGTAGAGATGAATAACTGGAATCTTAAACTTTCCATTCAAATTAAGTAACTTTCTGCATTGCTCCACAAAATTGACTTTAATTAAATTCTGCATTTCTCAGTGTGAACATCTTGCGCTTCTTGTATTACTCTGATTTAGCAGATGTCTCTGTTTTCCAAATAACTGGAAAAAGGCAGATTCTGACTATCGCTTATAGAGAGGATACTCACATACTCATGTACTTTGTCCTGAAGACCATTAACTTTCAAACCTACTGGTTCTAACCTTGATAAGCTGTAAACTGGTTTCACTGAACTTGTGCTTTCATTTAAATGCTCAACAAGATACGGTAAGATGTAATTCTGAGACTGATGTCTTATTATGACTGATGGAATTATCACTCTGTACCTTTGAGTATCAAACCTTAAAAATATAGGACTAGAAGACAGAAAATGGGATTTTAATAGGTATCAGCTCTTGCAAGGAGCATGGTGTAGCACTGCCAAGCTGCTTTAGCACTGCAGTAGACCATCGTAATAATGTCAATACTGGAGTGAAGCTTATACAGTACAAGATCTCTGATTACTGCTTAATTTTCAATCTGATAACATTCTGTTCACCCTGCTTAGTCAGTTGGAAGGTACCTTATTTCTTTAAAGAGGGAACTGTGTTTTATTCTGTACTTCTTTAGTATAATTATGATAAGGAATAGCAAATAGATAATGCCTGAGATACTGTTTGTTGACATTGGAAATTTAAGATCAAATAAGGTAAAGATGGGTTTTAAGTTTCCCAAGTGTGACTCATAGGATAAAATGTATATTCAGCCTGATTTATTTTTTTTATGCATTTCTAAGCATTTGTCTCTTTCTGAAAAGCATCAGTCTTACTAGTAATGTGGAATTTTTCATCTTGTTCATGCAGATAGATTTGGTAATTTGCATCTCTTTTTTGCCATATGTAAATGCCTAAACAACACAACCTAATGGAATAATCCTTAAGAATATAGTTAACATATGCAGGCATAAATCCACAGTATGTGTTTAATTTTTTTTTAATTATTACCTATAGCCCAGTAGTTTTGCTTCTTAAACAGACTTTAATCTGGAAAAAATTAAACAATGAATTGTTATTTGTTTCTAAAGCTGTGTGGAAAATATATTCTCAGTAACCTAGTATAGTTCTAGTAACTAGTATTATTCTCAGGTGTAATTATTAAGGTTGCCTGTCTAACTTAAGTAAATTTTTTTACTAACAAATAGTAGTTGAGTTGCTTCCCAAATGAATTATAAAAAAGTGAATCTTGCTGATAATGGAAGTCTTTTTGTAACGTCACCTACCAAGCATGCACTCATTAGATTAGTTTCCTGACTTAAACTAAAAGGCTAATGCATAGCTGGTTGCATATGATGAAGTAATTTACAAAAAGCTGCTAAAATATGAGTAAAATTAATTTTCTTCTCTCCTTCCTCTGTAGTGTTCAGCGTGGATTGCAGCACAGTCGAATGTCCTCCTGTTCAACAAGTTGTTTGCCCACTGGATAGCTATGAAACCCAAGTCAGGCTGACCGCTGATGGCTGCTGTACCCTGCCCACAAGGTTGGTGTTTTTATGGCTGAGTATTTTTAACTTGTTCTCTACAGTTCTAGTATTATAAATATGGGATAATAATGCATACTTATGTGGCAATAAATGCTAATACAGAATAAGAGATAAATTAAGTAGGTTAGAGGCATATTAGGCTGACAGAACTACAAAATCTGAATTTTTTTTGAAGCAAAAAAAATTCTCCTCAGTGCAAATGCATGAAGCCTATTTTTGCTAAAATTGAGGCGCTTGTATCTCTAGGTTGATTTTCAGTGTATTCAATTAATTTTACAAATGTAGATTCTTTTGAGAAACTTTTGAAGGTCTTTGATAAGGAATTCAGTGCTGGAGATGGCAGAAAATATGCCAGAGAAAATCTCTCCTAGTTAAAGAATATGGGGGTTTTTTTGTATGTGTAAGAAGGTGAAAGACGGTAGCTGTCTGGAACTGTAGGGATACAGAAATTTCAAGTACTTTATTCCATTTTAGTTCTGTTGTTGTTTAAGTAGGTATAATTTATTAAAGTTTGGGAATAAAAAAGACAATTTGGAGATGGTTTTGTTCCAAAATTTTGTACCACAGTTTCAACTTCTGTTTTTACAACATAATTCCCAAAACCTGATTCAGCTCAATAAATACAAATTTAAGCAAAATGTACCATCAATGAAAATATTTTATGCAAAAGGATAATATTTCTTGTAGATGTAACTGGTCAGTTTATTTGGTATGAAGGTCTTCACACCATACAATATTGTCATATTCTCAACCCCTTGCAAGATTGTAAAGGAGTGATAAACTTGCAAAGAATTCAAAAAGTCAAAAATGGCAATGGTTGTGTAATGAATCAGGGATCTTCCCTGTTGGGTACCCATTTAATATGGTGTCTTCTTTAAAACTGTTGTTTCCATGAAACATGAGGGTCTCTGATTGCGTGGGGAGTTAAAATATCTATTAAAAACCACCAGAACACTAAGGCAGGAAAAGAGATGTGAAGAACTTCATATATTGCAGTAATCCTGACTATTAAAATTTGAAACTGTATTTTTATACTTGACAAATTTTAATGGTAACACATGGTAGTTTGCTACTTAAAAAATAATTACTATCCTTATTCAGTGAATGCTATAAATGTTCATTCATTCCAGGTTGTTTCCTTTTTTGTTTTCTTAATTTTAGACAAAAACATAGTATGGATTTTCAGTATCCTTCCTTTATTCTTTAACATATTCTCATTAACCTTCCTAGGAGCTACAATAATTTTATATTTGTTGAGAGTTGTTCTGGCTAGTTGAGACTGCCCAGGAGGCTATAGATTTTAACTAGTCGTCATACTGACATTGCTGGCAGTACAGCTCAGCATGTTGAAGACAACTAGAATAAAATGGTACTAAGGACTGTAATCAGAAAGATTATAAAGTCTCAGATGAAAATTTCATACATTTCTAGTTTAGATTAATTCTCAGAAACCTTGACACAATAGAAAAATTAGATTAATGGTGGATTTTTACTTTCAAAATGGTTTCAATTTACTAGGTTAGAAAGTGATATATAGGCCAAATTGTTTTTATTTCCCAAAAGTAAGATTGTTTTCTATTTTTCTACAGTCTAATGTATGTTGTGGTTTGATTTTTCTGTGCTGGGTGGAACACTTCATTCTTTGTAAATGATAACTTCAGTGTTCCTTCTATCAGGGACGTAGAGTACAAAGAAAGTAAACCTTCATTTACTTCAGGAAAAAAATGACCGGTTGCAAGTATTTTCAATTTCCAGCATACACATGGGAGCTGGTCTTAGTGAAAACACCTAGAGCAAATGTGTCCTTGAAAGAATCTTCTTCTTTCTTTGATAATGTTTAAAAATATCACCAGTTGTTTTGCTTTGTGCTAACTGTAACTGATGTCTGAAGCATACTTGTACATCTGCGTGGTACTTAAGGGACGAAAAACCAGTACTCTTGTCTCCTACACACAAAGACCCCAATTGTACAAGCAGGCTTAGAGTGTGATTATTAAATAATTGTGAATTGCACTGAAACCTCTTGGAAATAAGATTGCTGTGCATTACTGGGATCAGAGTTTAACAAGGGATCAGAGCTGGGATAGATGAGTTAACTCCTGGAGTCTTACAATCAGGTCTGAGGTTTTTTTGTGTTAATCTCTCTGTCTTCCTTGATGTTTAAAACTCAAAAAATTCTCACCCACTATTAGCATAGCCTAATGTGTCTGCAGGCAGGTTGAAACAATTATAAATGTCTAATACTCCTCCATTAATTTTCTCTTTTGTGGCTCAGTCTGTGTTGCTGTAAATAGTTATTATGTGAGATGCTTGAATTTTGGATTGCCTTAATTCAGCCAAAGCTGTAAGGCACTTTTTAATAGTGAGAAGGAAAGAGGAAGGGCTTCATCTGGCAGCTATAAGATCATACAGATTCTTTGTGTTGTGTGCCTGCTAGAAATGTATTTAGTATACTGCTGTGCTTCCTAAGGAAGAAAAAGCCATAGTCAACATTCATGTGCCGTAAGTAAAGATATTACTTGGAGGGGGGGATAAAGGAACATAGGTATGGGTGTAATTGGAAAAGGAAGATTAGATGAAAGTAGAAGGAAGAATATATTTATGTATATATTTATTATTATATTTAAGAAGTATATTTATTATATTTAAGAAGTATTTCTATGAAAAGTGAGAGAGCAGAAAGGCAAATTTGAGTTCAGTTACTTGGATCTTGAAAGTCAAACCATTTGAATTCATATTCAGTGTTTTGACAGATTTGACAAAACATTGGAGCTTTATATATGAAGCCAGTGTCTCTATCCTACATGAGACTTGCTTTTCAAAACTGTAGAAAAAGTCAAAGTGCACATTTATAATCGAATGACTGTACACTGGGAAAAGGGGATTTTTTTTCCCTTAATTCTGGAATTTCTTACAAAACTTCTGATGAAATATTAACAAGATTAAATTTACAATCATCTAAATCGATATCATACCTCTTCAATCATTACAATTAAATTCAAAAGTCATCACACTGTATGTTTTAATGAACATTTGAGAATAATTTATTACAAAGAGATTTTTTCCATACGGGCATAGTCTTTACACTTTGTGAAACTATTTTTAAGTTTACTGACTTTTTCAAGCAATAACAATTAAATTGTTTCATTTATTACCACTAAAATAAAGGATTAATACCATCAGAACCGAAGAGGTGTGAAAGAGTGTATCATCGTTAGGGATGAATGGCATGTCACTGAATTAAGTAGCTGACAACTTCACATATAGCAGAAACAGATTGATTTATCTCCCACATCCTGTTCTTGACTGGTTTCTTTTATGTAATATGCTAGGAAAACAGAGAACCCTAAGTCTTTTGGTATTTGTTTTGAGTTAGCTTTTGAATGCATATTCATAGTATTGAAAACTCCTCTAGTAATGCCAGGGGAAAAGTGGGAATAGTAAACATCTGATACTGAAAGTTCTTGTACTTGCTTTCAGAGGTTATGTTTAGTTTCACGCTGATTTCTAATGCAGTACTGCAGACAGAACAGCCTGCTGATTTGCCATTTATATAAAAATAATGGTTGTTTCAGCTTTTATCAGACTGTCATGAGACAGTTATCTTAAATTTCCAGCTATTATGTTAGGAAAGCTAAATGTCTGTCTCTCGCCTTGGTAAAGATGCTCCTTTCTCCAAGGAGCTTATTGAATAGAAATGTATTAGAGCTCTTACAGGGAACATGTTACCACAGCTTTGTTAATGTAAGTTTGTCATCTGTGATAAAGTTAAATGAGGAGATGATCAGTATGAAATATACAGAATACATTATCTTAAGATCTTTCCAATTTTTCTGTTGTGAATGAGTTTTCTTCGGATTTTCAGATCCCTTTGAGAATTTATTGTAAGTGTAAAAATCTTTTATCAAAATCTTTTTAATTGTTTATCTGTGAAAAATGGACTGCAACAACAGGAGCTAATTTCAGTGATTAGCATTGGCTTATATTATTATTATTATTCCTTACATGGTTTTTTACATTTTTCACAGGATTATATACAGTGGAGTAAATGGCATGTTTGGATAGCTTTGCATTAAATATGTTTTAATTATCTTTTATTCTTTCTGGCTGCTCTCTTTACTGGAACAATTTGGAAATTTAGTCTTTACTAGGTTTCTGTTTCTTCCTGTAGTTTTATCCCCCTGCTTCTGTGCTCCTTTTCCCTTTGTGTAATCTTAGTCTTTCCCTTGTGCTAGTTTCTCCGTTATCTTGGAGATCCCCCCCACAGCTATTCTTGATCAGTATTATAATAAAAACAGATAAACGAAAAAATAATTCTAGAGAATGTGAAAGGTGTTAGTACTGTGCCAGTATTATAAAGAACAAAAACTCAGTAATTAGAATCTGGTTACCTTGGAATATGTTCCACTAAATATAGTGGGAAAACTGATAAAAGGATTGAATTGGGAATTAAAGGATGGTAATTATAGGTAAAAGCAACTGTTCTTGCTTTGACAGAGGCAGTTTTATGAAGCTTGATTTTGTCTTTTGAAGATACTTAGCTTGTCTTTAAGCATCAGAGTTCCTTCTTTCTCAATTTGTCTTCTGTAGTCACCAGTCCTTTTCCTTGTATTCAATTCTAACGAAAAAAGAAAACCAAACCACAAATAAAACAAAAAACACAGGAAATAAGAATAATAATAATAAAAAGCCTAGGACTTTTTAATTAATATTTTCTCACAGGGTTTACTTTATTAAATGCAAATGTATCCCCCTTTCCAAACAACTTAAAATTAAAGAACATTTTCCACACTTCTCCTCCCCTAGATTTTGTAAGTGAATCAGTCTTGATGAGTCAGCATCACGGTCATTTACCTCCTGAGATGAATTTTTGCAGCATGCACTGCTGGCTTGAATATCCTGCTGATAATATAAAATATAATGATATCCTTCAGAGACGAGAGAAGCATCAAGGAGTATATTCACTAAGTCCCAGTAATAAGTTTGCTTCGCATACTTATTAAAACCTCACACCATAAGCTTGAATATGTTCTATATTAGGAAAAAGCTCAGAAATATATGTTTATCCATCAAAATCTCCATTTTTTTTTTTTATTCTCGGAGTCTTAGCTTTAAAAAAGTAGTCTTGATATGGGGGGGGGGGGAGGGAAACAAGTACATATGAAGCAAAACAGAAGCAGATGTGTTGCAGAGAAAGAAACTTTAAGAGCAGTGATCTGCTTAATAAATCTCAATAAAACCTGAATACAAGTCCTGATGACTATTTCATATGTCAGAAAAGTGAAGAAGAGGTTTTTACAGATCCAGTCTTGCAAGATTGGAGCCCAAAAGGCTTGGACTTGAGAGATGAGCAAATGAAGACTCTTTGAATCAGACCATTTCATTATCCCTTAGTTACAGATAGCTGGATGATGTTGCAAATGGAAAACTCTCAACTGGCTCTCTATTAGCATGGAGGAGTGGGATTATAGGATTATCATTTATAATAAAACATCTGAAAGCGTTTATTATATGAATTAGTCATAGAACTTTTTTTCTAGCTATCATAGCCAACTTGCTCAAGTTGTTCCTCTTGAACATCTTAGTTGTTGTCAGTTGTTCCATCTGACCATCCAGTACCATGGTGTTCCAACTTGTGGAATTGGAGGCTGTTCCTTAATGAAGAGGCAGGTTTTGTATGGAAGGAAAGCTCAACAGTGATGCTGGTTGAACTTATCCCACATCAAGCTCAGGCTTGCAATAGGGTGGGTTGTTGTGGTGTTTTTTGTTTTTGTTTTAACAGTTGATGAAAAGGCTACATAGAACACTGCAATTTTGAGAAGTTTCATAATATCTGGAAATAGGTCTGTAGGCATTTTCCTGTATTTTAGTCTCTATAAAGAAATCCTCAAAACTTAGGAAAGGGCAAAACAGGAAAAACATTTTTCTTCATTCAGGTCTGTTAAGTGAGAAAATGTTGTTCAGTCTGTTTACAGACTGCACTGTACTGAATATCCACAGAGAGCAAGGACAGAAGGGCACATGTGTGGCCTTTATAGGTGACCCATGCTCCGTGTCCATCTTCTCTATGTTGGTCTTCCAGGAGTTGTAATTAATTAAAAATTCAAGCAGTCCCCTTCTTCCTGCAGCTGCCTCAGCAATTCCTAGATGGTCTCAGTGTGATGATAGTTATTGCTCTCTTGGCATCCAGGCTCACAATGTTGGTTGTTTTGGCAAGCAACAATATTTTCTTGAAGTCCACAAATGAGAAAAAGATAAGTTTGGGCTGGGTTGTTTTTTTTTTTTCCAAAGCCATTGCAATAAAACTTGAACAGAAGCTCTTGAAACACAGGAGCCTGATGGCTGACTTACAAGTGTTGGAGACCTCTGAGAGGAAACAGAAGAACATTTTTAGAATAAATACCATGTGAATCTTCTGCAGAAGAAGCTGTAAAATGTTGTAAATATACAAGATGTAAGCGGAGATCCTTAATAAGATCAGCTTTTGCACAGGGAGAAGAACTATGGATCATAATTATACAAGCAGCTTCCTTTCTTTAATGTAGGAGTTTTTATGGAAAAGTATATGCAGTACTTCAATCTGACCATGTGCTGTGTTAAGTCTAACAGTGAAGGAGTAAATATATTAAGAAGAAATTTTAACTCAAAGTAACTCTCAATTTTATCTACTTTTAGAGGGTGCTTTATGCTTGAAAATAGAATAAAACTGTAGTGTCAACAAGAATGCAAACAAAACCAAATTCTGTAATTTGAACTCTTTCAATTTGTAATAAGCTGGTAGGCATATTTTTCTCTTACAAGCTTTTGGTTTTGTTTGTCAGATAATTAGTCTATACCTTGATCACACTGAGTATTGCTCTCCTTCCTTCCACCAAGAATTCTCACCCTATTTTGTTCCATTTCATCTACTTAATCAGCTATTAACCTGTTTGGAAATTGAATAGGTGACTTAGTTCAGAATAATTTCTGACTTGAACAGGCAGATTTCTGTTTGTATCACAGAGATCAGTAATGTCTTTGCCAGTTGTCTTCAAACTCACAACTGCACATATGCCTATGGAGACCCATATACATAATAAAGCAATAGAATTATCACTTGGATGTTTGTATTTTAGAAGGGAAATAGACGTAAGACTTTCCCAGCAGTTTCCTACAGTACTTGGAACAGATGATACTATTAACATTATTGAGGTTATATGAAAAAAGTTTGAAGTTGTGTTTCTTCTAGAAAATAGCAGGAAACATAGTATGGGATTTCAGCAGGCACAAGTTGCTGCTTCCTTTTTTCTTCGGAAATTTTAGAAGTGGAATTGAAGGTTCTGGACTGTTTGGTTGTTGGGTTTTTGTTAGTTGGGTTTTTTTTGTTGTTGGGGGGGGGATTGTTGTTTTCATTTGGTTGGTTTTTGTTGTTTGTTTGGGGGGTTTTTTATCATTTTTCAGGTTGTATTTTTGTTTGGTTTTGGTTTTGATTTTTTTGCTTATGGCAAAGCCATCCCTAATGGCTTATTTTAAGGAAGATATGTCATTCAAGAGTAAGAAAATTTGGAGGTACAGGAATATTGAAGTTAGTGAATTGATTATGAAACTATTATTTGTATGTGATTTTTTTTAACCTGAAATCCTTAGAAATTATTTTTTAAGAGTATCAGAGATTTATAATTCTATATTAAAAAGTAG